>CM038222.1:100946387-101045890 GCA_021442155.1 Cymbidium sinense
TTTCGGGATGTATCAACATAATATCTGACAAGGTGAGTTCTCCATTCCGATAATCTTTCTCTACCAAATCTTTAAAGACAACATAGTCTTCGATTGGGTAGCTTATGAGCCTATGAAATGGATAATAGCTAGGATCATCAACTTTGTCCACTTAGTCTAGCCATCATAAATTTGGTAATTGTAGTCCCAACTTCATGGCATGTCTGAAGATCTTAGCAGTACATTCTCTTTTGAATGAGTACTACTTAAATATCTTTTCTTGAAGGGTTAACCCTTTCTTCTTATCTTCAGTTGGCCTTGTAGTTGCCACTAGCCATGAGGTTATCGCACCTCTATTCCCCTTTTTATTAATTGCAAAAGTGAATGTTGTGTTTACATCATTCTTTTTCATGTCATTCGACTTTGGTTGTTTACCTTTCCCAAAGGGATTATTATAATTGGTGATGAGCCTTTTTTGCTTGGGTAACCTCTTGAATTTGGTCACACAATCTAATAGTTCTTGGAACATGTTAATCGTGGACATGGCTAGATATGGAGCCATGTGATCATTGGTATTTCTCATGAGGAGTTCCACAACATGTTTCTCTGTGAATTCCTGATCACACTTCATGCTCAAGTTCCTCCATATGGGGATGCATTTCGTGACACTCTCGTCTCTCCTTCTCTTTTCCAAGGTGAGATCTGCTATTGTTACCTTTTTTTTTTTGCTCCAGTAAATCTCTTAACAAAGAGTGTCTCCAATTCAACCAATATTTTTATCGAGTCATTGAGTAACTCAGCATACCACACGAAGGTCGTATTAGTAAGATTGCTAATGAATTATCGTAATACTAAGGAATCATTTCCTCTAGTATTTCCACATGTGGCTTTAAAATAGGCTAAATGGTATCAAGAATTTTTTTTTCTTGTGAATGTGTTGAATATCGGCATAACATACTCTTTAGGGTAATGTATTTCATCGTATTCGGCTGGGTATGGTCGGCATTTCCTAACTAGCTACTCAATAGTTTTTGAAGTGATAACTACTTTGACCATCTGACTTATAATGTCTTCTACTTTGGAGTAGGTGAAAATATATGCTTCTTGATGAATATTTATTGTAGCCTCTCCTAAGGCTTCTTGGCTTTGTGTTGGAACTATTGGAAAGTTAGATGTAGTTTTTTTGTATAGCCATAATTTTAGTTGTTCGGTTGATCATTTATGGAGGATCTTTTGGAGGCATGTGTTGCATTACATTCATAATCAGATTAAGCTAACTAAATACCTCTTTAATTAGCTCATTCATTTCATTAAGGTGGGCATTAAGTTTACTAATATCTTGATCCCTTTATTGTAGTTGAGAGCCCATTTATCATTGTAATCTTCTTACAACATCAACTAGCTCTTCTACTTCAACCTCTACTTGGGTTTCAGCTTCAGGTTGTTGGTGATTAGTGTTCTCTTGGTGTCCTCCTTCATCTTGTTGCTTGGGAACCACATTTTTATTTCATAAACATGTGTCATCCATACAAAAGATCTGACCTCCATGTCATCGATATCATCATTGTTGTGGACGTCTGGGAATAATTGCTCTTCATTAGTTGGAGATCTTCATCTTCCCAAAAGAGTCGATTATCTTCCTCATCATGTGCTAGCTTTTGTCATACCAAAGATATCCAATTGATGAGGAGAATTTACTCCTTCATCATCTAGTAGAGTGAGTTTGCGATCGATGATTTGGGGTTCTTTTAATACCCAAATCAATTGGAGTTCCTATTGGTGGATCTCTAGGTATATATCCCAGGTGTCACACCTTGGTGTTCATTAGATATATGTAGCTGTCGGGAACTTCTAGTAGTGGATTATTGATAATGTATCCTAGATTTCACACCTTGGTACTAATCGTGTATAGGTTGTGATTGTCAGGACCTTTTGACAACTGGCCGCTCAGAGTCTTTGTGTTTGAGGTCTTGTTGTTGGTGTACACTGACCATGGTGCACGCAGCTTGGAGTCCTGTTGAAAATGAGCATAATATTTTGAATATTCCTCTCTTTTTGATAGGAGTTTGTAGGGTTGGCAAGCTAGCTCACCAACTTCTTTGTTATTCTCTAAAGTTTCTATCTCTGACCACCTTCAAAACCTCATAAATTTTGGAGGAAATAGATTCTTCCTTATGTGGTTGATTTTGTGGACCAAAATGTATATCCCAGAATGATTTCTTCATAGCTCCTCCTAAGTTTTTTTTACTAATCTAAGTGGATCAAAGTTGTTGTTGGTGGGTACATTCGCTTCCACCACTGCATCAGCTTTTTGTTTGACATGCACGAACAATCCAGAAGCTTTGTGGGCAGCATACTTTTTTTTTTGGGCTTTCTAGATGTTTTGGTGCTCGAGATAGACGTTTCATAGTCATGTGTGCCCGGGGCAAAGGTAACATTATGCATTTAGTATGTTCCCCTGATACATTGCTGAGTTGATTAACTATGATGGATTTTAACTTGGGCTTAGCAGCTAGCTTGTCCTCACAGGGGGTAGTTGGCATTGCATTTGACAATCTCTCAAAGATAGAGGCCTTCCTTATGCTCTAGGCTTTAGGGGATGATCACATTTGGCTGCTTCCCTTTAGCGAATGCCTTTGGCATTCCGGTGCCCTTAATCATAGGCTTAAAGACAAATCTAGCTAGCAAGAACTGGACAACATCTAATATCATTCCAAACTAGAGAGTAGCTCCAACAAATCAGTATTAATTACTTCCTGAGGGAATATTATTGTAGATCTTCCACCCAACTTTACATTCATCGAATTCTTAATATTTGTCATTGAGAAACCTGGCCATAGATCTTAAAATTTTTAGAGATTATAATGCTTTATATATGACGACACCATATAATTCTAACTAGAGATGGAGAGAGAAGTAGTCCCAAATGGAGTCGCTAGAAATCTTATCGCTCTGAAAGAACACCATGGAGGATGCACTCCGCCATCTTTATTAGGATGGGGTAGAGCATGTTCTTTCATGAGGATTGATATATATTCAATTATATTTTCTTTAACATTATGTTAGGTTTTGTTTAGATTTACTTCCTATAGATGCAAGTGTTCATAGTTAATTACCCCTCTTACTGTAATAAGAGAGCATTCTCAATTAGGGTTAGAAATGAGCATATCTATCCAACATGCATTGGTGTCTTTAGCGTGTATGGCATAGATGATGTCATGTATAATTCACATAGCGAATAAAGAGATTAAGCTTATATCCTTTTGGAATGCTAAGATATAATTTAAATATTCACGCTATAAGAAGCATATGCATTTAACGCATATCATATGGTGAATAATGAATGAATACATTATGCTTAAAGAATATGTTGGGGGGGGGGGGGATGATAATATGCCCGATCAAGATCCCATGGTTCTCATCATCATGATCTATAGTCTATTTAGTTAGATAAATTATTCCTAACCAAATAATCCTTATCGGCCATTGCATTGTCCAAAGTGTTCTTCTAAACCTTGGGTAACATTTATCTAAGGAGACAAATTGAGTCAACCTTAGCAAACATAAATCTTTTTTCTATTAATTATATTTCATGATTCATAGCTCAAGGGACAAAGCCATCAGGGAACATACGGGATATTGTTGTGATCAAAATATAATGGAACTATATGGATGTCAAGTCTCCCGGCCAGAGGGTTCTAGTCATATTCACATTTTATGTGGTGTAATTTGATAGTATTACCACACAAATAGAGGAAATTGGCCATATCTTTACTAGCATGAGATTATTTGAGTATGAGCATAAATATATTAATATGACATAGGCTCTTTTGTGAGCGAAGGTTTTTTTAGCTTATCATCTCTGATAAATAGTGATGGATGGACAAAAGATTATTTGCTTTAAGTTTTATTGATTGAGGAACTTCATTTAATTTAAATATATCTCCTTTGGATAAATCTTACAATTGGCATGACCATCATCGAGAAAAAGATTAGGTTTTGGTAACCAGGACCCAGTCATAGAACCAAACCAAAGATTATCCTGTGCAGCGATCTCCGATATTAGAGTTAGATTTTTTTATGCATATGTCAGACCATAAGTGAGAGATTTTTGAAAAAACCCGTGAATCATCCTCAAGCATTAGATTTAGGTAATTATTATTATGTCAGGGCACATGCAAGTTATTAACACATATATCAAACATAACACCTCGACATTGCATGGTCAGCGACATGATGCTGCATGGTTAGCATCGTGGCACTGATGTCATTGCCCATATTGATCATTTCACTAGCGCCTCAACATTGATATTATAGCATCGTAGTGCCAGTCACATGTCAGTTCAAGCTAACTGATAGACGTTCAAGTGCTTTAATGACATGGAAAATTTTTTGACTGTTATCTCAACATTATGTCAGAGCACCACAGTGCTTCATCAATGTGACACATTATTTTCTATTTAAAAAATTATGGTAATTAATGTCCCTTTTTTATCAACGTAGTAATTTCCTTGACCATTTGACCAGTGTGGCTGCACTGCATGTGAGCACTATAGCACTGAGCTGTTGTTTTAAAAATTGAGAGGTTGGCGCCTCGGTGCTAGACCTGGCTTATAAATAGACCGCTTGGGCAGCCAAAATTTCCACTTTGCATTCCCTTTAGAGTCTTTCTTTAGAGTTTCTCTCTCTCTCTCTCTCTCTCTCTAATTTATACTCTCATGCACCATGCTTGTAAAATATGTTGGTAAGGGCAAGAAGAGGGTAGCCATCAACGACACTAACATATTTGTTAGTCAAGAGGCTATGGAGAGGTACCACCACACTATCATACGTGCCTAATCTTGGAGAGGAGCTTCTAAAATTTAGGAGGGCACATGGAGAGCATCATTATCGAGCAAGGTTGAGAAAAATTTGCCAATGACAACAAATCTGGTGCCATCCCCATGGTGTGAGAGTTCTTTGCCAACACGAAGGAGCACATAATAATCAAATTTTTGTTTTGAAAAAAAAATAATAAGTTTTTTCAGTACTACTATTAACACATATTATGGTCTATCAAATGTAAATTATGGTAAGTATCATTTTTATTATAATGATCATCCTGACTTTGATAAAATCTTTACTTTTCTCACTATCAAACATTCTAATACCCAGTGAAAAATGCAGGAGCAGAAAATTATCAATTTTCCTTCCACTGGCCTCACTGTTGAGGCTAAAGCTTGGCATTACTTTATTTCTACCAAACTGATACCCACTGGGAATATTAGTGAGGTGACTAGGGATATGGTCATTTTGAATTTTGTAATTTAAAAGGTCTTTACAATGGATGTAGGGAAGATTATTTATTATTCTATCTGTAATATGCTTAAAGATAGTGCTACCATAGGCATTGGTCATCCTCCTCTTATTTATGCTTTGTGTGTTGAGTTAGAGGCAGGGGATCTATGAGCAAGTCTTTATACAAAAGGCTCCCAACCAAAAAAGGTCATTGAAGGTTTGGTTCTTGGATTGGGGAAAGCACATGCATCCCTCAATCTCTAGCCAAATCCGTCAAAACCATGAATGAGGAATTCCAAGAAATCAGAGGATAAGTCTCAGGCCTAAGGAAAAAGGTCATGAAACTAGTCGGTGCTAACAAGAACTGGAGAAAACATTTGACCATCACATGGATCAACAGTAGCAATAGTTTTCATACATGGCTGAGTTTAATATCTCGCTTGTGCACATGTTAGAAAATTATGGATTTCATGACGCCTAGTGAAGCTTCTTTTCTTTCATTACCATCCTTATGTAAGCCAGCTAGAAGAGGAAGATGAGGAGGAGGATGACTATGACTACTAGTTTTCCCCATTTTTTATTTGTTTTATATTTTTATTTTGTACTTATACAATTTATGTAACCCTACTTTCTTTACATATTAATAAATGCATCAATTTTCTTTTATGTATTTATTTTTTCTCTATGTAAATGTGTGATTTTTTTATCATTTGGGAAGCTCCAGAATTAAAATAGTAAAAATTTTTCACCTAAAAAATGACATCAGAGAGGGAGCACTGTAGTGTTGTCAAAGTGTCTAATTTTTTTTTATAGAGAGGCCAACAACTCAGTGTTATAGTTCCAATGCCTTGACGCTATTATTCTACAGGACTTAGGCCTATAACCCGAGAAGGAGGCTCCTCGGTGCTCATTATATCGCATCACGATGTTTGATAGAGGTTCACTTTAGTCATTCTACCTGAGAGGGTGGCACCTTGGCGCTCATTGTTTAATGCCGCGACACTTACCTAAGCAAAACTCAAGTGTATATTTTCTAAGTTGGATGCCCCATGTTTAATAGAAGTGTTAAAATTTTGCAACATCGCGGTACTCAAAATACAATGCAGATATGCTGATAATATTCTTTAAATAGGCTAAACCCGAGATTATAGCGTCATGGCGCTCCTGGTATAACATCGAGTTGTTGTTCACTTAATGCCTAAAATTGAAAATTTTTGAAGTATAACACTTTAGCAATGCTATATTTCTATTACATGTTCAGTGCAAGGAACTCTTGTCCCTTATTTCGGATCTAAGATCAATGAAAATAGGGTTTTATTTTATGGTAGAACTAAGTTCGATGATGTAACATGTTGTAAGGTGTGGCACCTCAGCGCTAAAGGAATGGCATTGCAGTTCTACATCAAGTGCAAGAGACTCGAAACATGGCATTGTGATGCCGTATAGTTGGCACTGCGATGCTATAGGTTAGAGCCATATTACTATATTTCTTGAGAGTGAGGTGCCTCAACGTTGGGCTTTTAGCACTGTGAGTCGAGAATGCATAGTTTGGAGAGAAATTCTTGCAAAATCTAGTAATTTTTTATAAAATTTTTGACAAAGTAACATTTTAGCAATGCTATGTTCTTGCATTTTGGTGTCATCTCCCTTGTCCCAAATTTAAGATCAATGGGGGAGGTCTCTTTTCTTCTCACACTGGAACTAAGTTCAACGTCAAAGGTTCTTTGATAAAAATTCTTGCAATGAGAGAAAATCCAGGTAAAAGAATGCAAGAAGCATTATTACAGCAAATCTTTTACCTTTAGTAGGTGAGAAATGGCTTTCGTCATAGCGAGAATAGATCTTGTAAAGAACACATGTTCCCAGAAGTAAGAATTGCTATAAAATGAGAGAGATTCATCCAAAGTGGAGAGGGAAAGTGGGGGAAAAGGGGAGCAATTTTCCTCTTTTTTATAGAGTTCTTTCCACTACCTGGCAGTTTTTCTCCCCATAACTGTTCCGCCTAGTCCCCTAAGTGGTTAGCAGTCCTGGGGAGGGAATGACAGTTCTTTCTTGCTTCTTTAAACTGCAGATCATGGTTGCAGACATCAACGCTATCATTGTAGCACTGCGGCACCAAGCCATTGGCTAGGCAAATGAACTAATAGTTATCCTTCTTGAAGGATTGATTTAGCATCGCGTGTAATTATTTGGTGTACTAATAGTAACCAAATAATTTATTTTTTGTATTTTATATGAAAATAGGCATGTAATAATATATGATTAGTATATGGATGGCCTAATTAAAGAATCCAACTGAGAGTTTAAACACATCTAGATACTCAAGAAAAGGGAGGTCCAATTATTGGAGCCCAAGAAAACTACCAAATAAGAGCTTAATTAATAAGAAATACTTAAATTTTAGAAATTTATTTTAGAAGTTATCATTTTTATTTTGAGAATATATATAAGCTAGTCATTACTAAAGGAATAGAAGAAAAATAATTTAAAAAAGGAATTTGACACAATTTTTCTATTAATGGTCACCAATTTTTATTCCCTCAAGAATATTCCTCTTTATTTTATTGAATGTTGGTCATTAAAATCCTGATAGATACGGTTGATATGTAATTAAATTTCTTAGCTTTGGAATGATATAATTTCTTTGAAATTTTAATTTTTTCTCTCTATTAATGCTTGATCATCTAGCATTACTTTTCATTGTGAGATTGCTTGTTTATCTTATTAGTGCTCCTTAATCCTCTTTCAAAAATTTTCTCAATCATTCCCACATCTCTACTTCATAATTGACTTCTAAGTTAAACCATCCACCTCCAAAGTTCTCATCTACTCCAAAATCTTTCTTAAAGCTTGCAACTAAATTAAGTGAACAAGTACCTAATCTTATTCTCCACACCATTACAATTATTTAAACATCACCAATCCCTAAGAAATATCCTAAATCATATGTTCATATTTTAAAGTAATCCACCACTATTATTTCAGTTTCATTAAAAAAAAAGATATTTCAAATTAGCCTAAATTTGCTCCCTCTATACTTGTCTTAATTTACTCTCCACTACTCATCTTTCTACCAATGACTCTAAATCAGAATATAAAATTAAAATCTATCAACCATAATTTATATCCATTAACACCATTATTTTTCTAATTTGGTTGTCCAAATTATCCCACACTAATGTAAGTTAAACTAGTCTTATCATTCCTAATATATCTCTCTATGGCCATCTCCACTACAAACTCTTAATCACTTCTTGAGACATTAAACTAAAATCTCACATCCATTTTCATCCCTTAATCCCACCAAAAAGCCTCCTACCACCATCATATTTGTATCATAAACTAAAATTGAGATTTATATAATGTAATAGTGAAATTATCAAAAAGATATAGCTTCATATCCAATCAAATCCATAAGATTGACTATAGATGACATTAAAAAAATGCTTAGTTCAACTCACATTGATTTTACCCCTCTAAAGTGGTCAGTTTGGCCAAATGGGTCAACATGGCTCTTTTCGGCCCAAATATAAACATTCATTTTTATTAATGATATAAACTCACCAAATAAAAATTAAAGTACTTGAAACTAATTTAAGCCATGTATGTTAGATAAATATTCTTAGTTCAACCCAATTTGATTTGACTACATTACATGGGTCTATTTAATGAAATGGGCCAACATGACCCATTTAAACCAAGAGAAATAAGAATAGTCTTAAACCCCATTTATAGTTGAATTGTTGGATTCTTTTTCCCTAATTAAAAATATTATCTTAAATTAACCATCTTAGGTGAAATTTCTCTTAGTAGTCTTAGAGCCATGTGGCCTTAATTGACAAATCAAGGGAAGAATGAATAAGATAAAATATACTCATCCAATCAAAATCGACTAAATATTCCTTATAAATTACAACCTTTATAATTAATTAGTGTACTTGCTAGGTGTATGTGGTAAGAAAAAGGAGAAATAAAATAATTTAAATAAAATTCCTCTTTAAAAGTTCCTTAAAATCATGTGGTGTTAAATGATAACTTAATGGATGCATAAGATTAATATAGGACTCACTCAATCAAAATTCGCCATATTTCACTTCAAGTAATTTTCAAGTTCAGCCTACATAACTAACATCATGTACTTCCTAAAGCAATGTGTCACGAAAGAGAAAAACGTAAAATATTAACAAATAGGGACCTCCTACTCATCCACTTAAGTACATGCATTTTTACATGAATGTCCCTTTAAATTAACAATGTTGCCAACTTAATCCACATCTACTGCTTTAAATAATGGGGAGAGAATAAAATGTAGAGGGGAAAAATCAAACCATGGCTAATTCTCTTGGAGAACTCTCAATCAAGCTCTTAAAAGGGAAACCAAAGAGCCAAAAGTAAAGGAGTTCTCTCTTTCTCATTCTCTTGAAGTTAAGCTCATTAGAGCTTCCCAAACATGTCCTTAATTTTAGCTTGTCACCGATGTTGTTGAGGATCCCAAATGAGAGGATTCCTTAGCTAATAGCACATGCTACCAAATCTTAGGATGGATATGTTGTACTTACCTTACTGTATGCAAGAGAATTGAAATCTTTGAACTTTATTAACTCAAGCAAGAGAAATCTTTAAACTTATTTAGCAACCAATTGAAACTTTCAATAGAACACAATAAACCAAAATAAGGCCATAAAACCCTATTATGACTTCTTTTAAAGTTAAATTCATAAGAGAAATTCTATCGAGTTTGTTGACCTAATGTTAAACTATTACCAAGAATTGAAAGCGAAGGGGAGGAGGAAGTTTAGAATTTTCTCATAGAATTTTTTTTTAAATATTTTTTTGTTATTTTTAATATCAACTCAAATTTGAACAAAATTTTAACCATATATGCATTAGCATATGGAGAAATAAGAAAAAAAAAATTGTTAAATTATAATTATTTTTCTTATTTTAAAATTAATTTTTAATTTTAATTAAATAAAAAATTCTCAATTTTCTATAGGAGATTAAATCAATCTTTGGTAAGCTTATGTTTTAAATTTCAAGTAATGGTGATTTATATTTTTAAAAAATGAAGTTTTATCAGTATAAAATTATTATTTTTAGTATTACATAGTATTTAAAGGCTTAAAATTGTTTCTTTAAGTATTCATGAACTATCTCTAATTTTTTTCTTAGCCTTTTCAAACCATAAACACAATGCACAAAGATGGTTCAAGTAAAATTATAATTTTTCATGTGACCTATTTTTCCTTGACTTCTATATTTGCTTGAGTCTGTGGAAAGACTAGAAACCTTTTGGCATGATTATGATATCAATTCAAGGATTCTTTAATCATTTACTTATGATTGCCTCAAGTAGTTTGAAATTAATTATTTTGGCCCTAATGTTTGTGTGAACTTAAATTTCAAATAAGATTATTTTTAAAAATTATGTTTAGGTTAGATAATCATGTTATCATGTCACATTACTCTATTAAGGTTTATCATAAGCATAAAAGTGATAAGTTCACTTTCACATGAGTGAAATTACCATTTTATCTTTATATATCATGTACAAATGAGTTGCTTGCAGGTGGCCATATCATTATAATGTATACACTAACCTTGGTTCATTCATATAATGTTAGTGTTTTTTTTATGGTAAAATGACCATCCTACTCTTAATATTTTAATATTGCCTTAATAAAATTTTCATAAAGCTTTAAGATTATATTAAACCCTTTTAGATATATACCATATACATCATATGTATTCAAAGTTATGATCCCCATTGTTCGAGATTATAACTTGATGAAAATTGATTAATCAAATTCAAAATAAATTATCAAACTGAAAATATTTCTATATAAGTTGATATTTTTAAAGATGATTTGATATGATTCTAATTTATCATTCTTTAATTAATAATAAAAATATCAAATAATTATTTTTAAATATAATTATTATTTGGGCCCTTTGACCCAAGTAATAATATATGATTAACATAACCAAGCCCATTTGGCCCATTTGACCCAAGTTGACCCAACTTGACCTAAAGAGCCAAATTGAATCAAATCACAATCCAATCCAAATTGACTCAAACCAATGACTCAAATCCATCACAAATTTATTATTGAATATGATCTAAGCCTTAATTGAATCCAGTTTAATCAATTGAACCAAAATGACTCATTTAGCCCAAATTAATTTAAAAGGTCAAATTGATCTAAATCATTCCTAAATTCAAATTAATTTAAACCAACAGCTACAATCATCTTAAAATCACTAGTTGAATTTAAGTCAACCCATAATTCAAGCCAATTTGGTAAAATTGACCAAGTTGGACAACTTAGCCCATTTTAACCATATGAATCCATATGAGCCAAATTCAAATCCACTTCAAATCAAATTAAACAAATCCCAATCATCATTTGAACATGAATCAACCCTTAGTTTGACCCAACCATGGGT
Source organism: Cymbidium sinense (assembly GCA_021442155.1). Classification (NCBI taxonomy): domain Eukaryota; kingdom Viridiplantae; phylum Streptophyta; class Magnoliopsida; order Asparagales; family Orchidaceae; genus Cymbidium; species Cymbidium sinense. The sequence goes on from CM038222.1 coordinate 100,958,091, forward strand.
CAACCTAGCCCAATTTAACCCAATTTGAACTACATGGGTTAAATTAAACCTAATCAAACTAACTCCAAACCCAGCCAAACTTGGTATGCCCCCATCCTTGGGTCACCATTGGTCAGCCCAAATCAAACCCAACTCACCTTGAACCAGAATTAGCCCAAAACTCATTGAGTTAACCCATCCAAATGGGATAAAATTCTCATTTAAATGGTCAAACCAACTCTCCTCCCCTTGGCAGCCACCTTAAGCTCAAATGGGACATCACGACCACTAGCTCACTTGATTCAAGGCTAATTAGGTCAGCCATGAGCCAAGTGGAGGGGAGCTAACCCAAACCACCCTATTGGAACACTTGGAGGAGGTGGTACAGTCCACCTCAACCCTAGCCAGCCCACTCCTCACATTCAGCCATTCAAGGCGCACCACCTCAGCACCTCCCTACCATCCCGATCACTGCACGGTGGGATGCACGCTAAAAACCAAACCATCCAAGTTGTTCCATTGATTGGGATGGAAAGTATACCCCATCTCATTTCAAACATGGCTTTAGTGAATCGAGATGAGCTTCCCTAGATCCTTCACTCTTATCATCGGCGAGATCAAACTTGAGCGAAACAGAGCCTTCACTCCATCCAACTCCACCAAATTTAAATTAACTTCATCTACACCTTCCTCAAGCTCCAACGAGGAAAAATGAATCAATTCCCAATCAATTCAAGCACCAGAGATCACTTCTAAACTAACTCTAGTGATATTTCTAGCGGCACTTGGTCCACAAAGCCATCGACGAGGAGGCAAGTCGTTATCTTCTCAACAAGACTTGTATCTTTAAGACAAAGCTACTTCAATCATTGGACCAGTCTTGAGCTCCGATGAGGTATTTTTTAGCAAATAATCAAAATCCCTTAAAGTGTTGGTATTTTGTGGAAGAAATCTTGATTTTGTTCAATTTCTATCATAGGATTTCCTTAGATCTATCCCTTGAAGGTTTTTTAGTCGATCATGATGCTTCACGAGCTTAGGCTTCATTGAGCAAATGAGGGTGTGATTGTTGTCTTAGGCTCGAGGGATGAAGGATCATCCACCATCCGTTCATGTGATTAGAATAGATGGTCATGATTAATCCAATTAGATTTATCATATTTATCCCTTAAGAATCCACAGATTAATCCCCTCTATCTTATCCAAGATCAGATAGAATGGATGAAAGTGCGTCTGCCACCACTGACTCATCACGCCACATCAAATCGTTTAAGTGGTCAATCCGTGATGCCACATGGAAAGCGCAGCCACATCAGCTTCTGCGTGGCACCGATGGAATTAAAGATTAATTAACGTTAAAAATGTAATTAATTACCGAGAACTTCAAAAATGCATAACTAATTGTAGAAAAATCCTAAAAATTAGTAAACCCATTTGGAAAAATGTAAATAGAGGAGATTTTAATAAAAATAATTTCATTAAGTTTTAAATAGTGAATAGAGCTTAATTAGGGTTTGAATGTTTTCCTTATTACCTTAATTAAGCCATAATTACCTGGTCAGTTGATCTCAAATTTAAAATCTTTATTTACTGTGATGTCATCTACATCTTATAATTTCCTTAGGATTTATTGTCTAGATAATTAAGGGATTTTAAAAATTCAAACCTTAATTACCCTCTTAAGTAATTTAATAATTATTAAAAATGTCAAATAGTAAAATTAAGTAATTCATAATTATTAATCACTGATTAATAGTGAAATGAGGAGGGGAGATTATTAAGACCTCATTCCTATTTATTTTCCCAAATCCATTTCATAAATAAAGTTAATTAATGCATGGATTAATTAAGGAATTAATTAAGCAATTAATAATGAAAATTAATCAAATTGAAAGGATATTTACTTTAAATAATTAGCATTCAATTCATGGGTTCCTCTTTATGTTTTAATAATATAAAGAGCCTTAAGGAAATTATGTTAACCCATGGGTGTGGAAATATCACAAGAGTACTTAACTTAGTTATTTCCTTAATCTAATTAACACTTAAGCATGAGCCTATTGAATTAGGTCCTTTAGGAGCATCACAATTTTAATTTCTCATTTGCATATTACTTGAGGCTCATGAATAAGTGGTTAATTAAATTAAAGAAGCATAGGAAAGAATCAAATGGATTGCTTAATGATTTAAACTTAACTATCTTATAAAAATTACTTAATTACTTCTCTTTAAGCATACTAAAGCACCAACATGGGAGGGGGTAAAAATAATAAACATCACTTCTCCTCTTTGACTTTAACAATTCAAACCCAAAACTAATTTGTATAAGAAGCTTTGGTTCTCTTTAAATATTTTTATTCGACTTGATTATCCTTAGGAATTAATGTGATTGAATGTATTATGTGGTTATGTTTAATTATTTCTTTTCAATCATTATAAATGTTATATGCCATGTGATATCATGCATTCATGTTTATAAAAATAAAAGAATCAATGGAATGTATTTATGTGTAAGTTGCATGTGTTGGCTTAATCCTATTATATGTGTGGCTATCATAATAAATTTCAAAAGCTATTTTCAAAGTTATTAATTGGTAATGAAGATTTAGAGTGGTGATTAGCTATGAATATTCTATATGATTTGCATGTGTTTATAGCTTTAAAATGTTAATGTATTATTTTATCTTTATGATGCATGTATGGATTTACATATGTTTGAATGATAATAAGTATATAGTATGAACATCCTTGAAATACGAGATTTTAAATAGGCCCACGAAAGTCATTGATTATCAAATTTCCTTGGTTAACAAAGACACATACTTATTTGATTTCATGCTTATGTGTGCTTGTACTAGAATTTGGATAGAACTTTACTTTACATGTGTAAATGATTCACTAAAATAAAATCTTTTGCATGACTTTCAATTCTATGGTTGTATATTCATTCATATGTATTTAAGAATAACAAGTATATAGTCTGGACATCCTAGGTATACGAGGCTTTATGTAGCTCCACGGAGGTCATTGATGTTCTCACTTCATTGGTTTAAATGATGGCATGTACGTGCTTAAAACTTCAATACATGTGTTGTGTTTGTGTATTTATCAAAGGAATGGAATTTTTCTTTTCTACCTAGAAAAATATGCATTCATAATCATTTAAGTATGCCAAAATATGTTTCAAGTATAAGCATATTAAGTCTTAAATCATATCCATGATATTTATGATGAAAAGGAATAATACAACATCCTTCATGTGATAGTGATTCAATTCCATCAATCTTAAGAAGCATTTCATGTTTGAATAAGATTTTTTAAGGTTAACCTAAATCTATGATCAATAAAACATTTAATAAATCATTCACTAAAAAGAGCCAAATCTTAAAACATGCTTTAAAAAATTACTTAAGGTAGGGATGATGGAGGTTAAGCCTCTTCTTTCTCTTTACAATAATTAGATGTTAAGTGAATGTCAAATGAAACAAATAAAAATACAAAATTATAACTTGCAAATCCTCTAAACAACTTAAAATGAAACCATCTATCTTATTAAATTAAATAATTCAAAACTTTAACCAATCATAATTCAAAAGCCTAACTAGACATGCCACACTAAGCCTAAACACACACATTAGAATGCTAAATCACCACTTCTAGCTTTAGGTTAGGATGGTGCATGTAATGATGTTGTGTTTTATTTTGTGATGTATTATTTTAGACTAGATGTTAGGATTGTGGCTCGTAGACTAGATGTTAGGTTGTTGTCAGCCTGATGTTATTTTCTACAGGGGGTTATGCTAATGGGGCCGCTAAATAAATGTAAACACTTTTACTTATAGGTTTTTTATGCCCCTAAGTATAATCCATGATTAGGACAGGTGGGCTTGGTTACCTATGTGCAGGATCATGGGCTCTGAAAATTCACCACCAACCTCTCACATTGAAGAGAGTATGATTTATGTGTCGGTGAAATTTTTATAATGTATATGAGATAGTAAATAAGACACTACCTAGAGATTTCACTCTCATTTTATGAGGACTTTAGATATGGTTCTAGGTTTCCTATAGGCATAAGCACCTATAAGTTAATTATATCTCCCAATGCTGGGAGAGAACTTTTGATTAAGGCTAGTCGTTAGATCGTTAAATGCATAGCATATAGTAGTAGCAAGTGGAGTTTAAAATTTGGGGTTTAAAAATTCATCATTATTAGCTTAAAGTGGATGGTTGGGGGAATGATGATGTGCTCGATCTAGATCCCATGGTTCCATAATCCTGGGTTATCATGGTCCCTAGTCTACTTAGTCAGAGGAGGTAGTCGACCCAACCTAACCGAAAGATCCTTATCAGCAGCTATGGGTTGAATCATACAAGTAATCCTTATAGACCTGAGATGGTGTTTATCTAAGGAGATAATCTTAAGTCTACCTTAGCTTACAGAGGGCTTTCTTCCCTATCAGGTGTACCCTATAATTTACATCTCAAGGTATAGAGCCATTGGGGAGCATACGGGCTATGGTCGTGATCATAATATAATGGTGTCACTTGGTGGCAGTCACCCAATCAAAGGACTCTGGTCATAACTAAATCATATGTGGAGCCTACTTCCTAAACCACACATATAGAGGACATGAGTCACATCCTTGCTAGCATGAGATTGATTGAGAGTGAATATAGAAATACATTTGATTTGACATTGGCTCCTTTGAGCTCGAGAGTTTTCTTAATTTGTCACCTTCAACAAACTATTATGGAAGGTGGATTGACTTTTAGCTTTAAGTTCTTTAAAAATTGAATTTCATTTAAGCATTTAACACTAAATGGCAAATTAGATTTTTGCATTTGGATTGAAATTTAATTTACATTAATTTGATTTAAAATTGCAATCACATTTCGATAAAGTATCCTCTCAAGTTGAAATCTTCATTCAACACAACCATCATCGGGGTAGATTTATTATTTTATTATTCTAGATCCTATCAATTATATTAATTTAATAATAGAGGATCTGATCTACTATCATGTTGATAACTTGAGATATAATAATAATTAAACCTTTGCACATAACATCTCAGACACTAAATTTAAGGTTCACATTGTCGGGCCCATTCGTATTTATAGCTTAAATAATTTCATCTAATTAATGAAATCATTGATTTTAAAATTCATAATTAGAATGAAATTTCTAATATTTGAAATGAAGGAAGCTTTGTAATTCATGCAAAATATAATTTAATATTCATTTATGCTTGCAAATTCAATAGCAATCGATCATTCTAGTTCTATTTAATCATATAAAAATATGCTCATTATTTATACTTCATTCGTGATTATTGAAATCTTATCTTTCAGTGATATTTGGTTCATTCCCATGAATGGACATTTTAGATCATTGCAAATCTAATTCAAATCATATGAACCACTTTTGATTCACCTAACATATCATGCAATATAACTCAACTGATTATTGAAAGACTTCGTATATATTTACTACTGAGCTAGTTAGCTACATCATAAGTCTTCTTATGAATTTAATTTAGATCACATTAATTTTAAAGATAAGCACTTATATATATTACAAATCTAATGTGCTTTAAATTTGATTTTAAATGCAAGATCTAACAAATGGTTCTCTTAAATACTATATTCATGGTTGATCCTAAGTTGCCTAATTGAATCTATGCTTGTAAGAAAGCTACTAAATTTCTTGTACACTTTTGTTCTCAATTTAGAATTAGATATTTAGATTTACTACCAATCATTTCTCATTTAGTATTGAATTCAAATCCTTACTTCATTTGACATCAAGTGTGATTATTCAAGTTTTCAATTGATATTGTTCATATTGATTACTTGCTCATAAATTTAACACTTTGAATATTCAAAGAGAAGCTTTACTCACATAAAAAGACTTCAAATTCAATATGGATTTATCCTTAACTCCGCATCAAGTTTCATATTTATTTAATAACTAGACTTTAAATTTATCATAAATCTGTTGTGAGTTTAGTATTAGCCTCCCCAAATTTCAATTAGAGTTTGTTTAGTTTTGAGGATTTTTAGAGAAAGAGAACTCACTTTACCATGGAATTTACATTTGTTGTTTTGCTTCAACTTAAGCTATAGAAAATTATATTTGCAGGGAAAGATATTGTCACATATAATTTTCATTTGTGATAATTATCCATCTAAACCCTAGTGAGAAAGATAAAAAATGAAATTATTTTGGATCATAACTATTATTCAAATTATCCCTCCTAACAAAGATCAAATATGTGGAATAAAGTGGTTGTGACATGTTTTACACATGTCATACTCGCCATATACTTAATTTAATTTAAATAATCATGGGTCTCACATAGACTCTTTCCATCTATATAAATGAAGCTAAGTAAAGGATCCTTGCATTTCATATCATTTGCTTCAGTTTAGAGGACTTGAAAAAGAGGGAGAAGGATTCTGGCTCAAAGCTTGGGTGGACATTCAACTTGCTTAAATTTTTTTGTGAGCACTCTTCCCTTTCTTCTTTTTTGATTTAATGTTTATTTTCATATTTATCATGTATTTTTTTAATTGATTTAAGTTTAGATGATTTCACTTTAAATTTATCTAAGTCTCAAATTTCAGTCTAAACTTTGGCAGCATTTTGGCATATGGATGCTACATCTAATAGTTTTAGCATACTCAGTAAGCCCAATTGAGTGTAGCGATTGGTGTCTTATGATACCACAACTGTCTCTTTGCACCCACTATGCCCTATTAGGCATTAGCGGTGTCTTGAAGCCTGCAAAAAGAATCACAAGTACATATTTCATATACACATTCATATTTTTTTTACATTTACAATAAACAACAATGATAGATCTATCGAAGATTTGGCCACAAGATAAGATTTTTAATCAATTTCTTTAGAAGGTGAAGAAAATCTGGAGAGAGCAAATTCGCTTAAATTTTATTTTTATAAAGAGGGAGGTCGATTGTCGATTCGACCCGTAGCAAGGATTGAATGGATGGGAATAAGAGCTCAGGTACTCAGCGTGTAGCAGAGACGAACAGATCGGAAGAGAGTCGCTTGCACGTAAAGGACTTTGGTTGCTCAATTGGTTTTATTCTGAGGGATGGACGAATGGGATGGAACTATGGGTAGGGCTCGTTCGATCTCCCATCTTACAACAAGGATGGATAGGAGAGTCGAATGGGAGAATGAGTAACAAATGCCGATTGAGGGAAAATGAGAGCCTGTGACTTTGAAGGGATTGTGATATTGCACCGAGTGAGGACTTTCGGCTTCAAGAAATTAGGGAGAACACTCGAGGAAACTGAAGAGAGGATTTAATGAAAGCCCTGATGTTTTCTTGTGATTTTACACTAGATGAATGAGAGTAGGAATAGTTGAGGAGATCGAATGAGAGAGGGGAAGATCGTGTGTGCCTTCGATTTTTGTAGGATGAACGAAAGAGGAGGCCGTGAACGCTTGTGGGCTTGTGGCTCAATTCGGCTCAGGTTATGATGTGAATAGAGGGATTAAGGGCAATTAGGGCTAGATATGGATATAGGTATTGTTAATTAAATTTTTTTAGTTTTTAATTAACCCCAACATAAATTTTATGATGATATTACTATATAATTAATATATAAGTTAATTTAGATTATTCTGATCTATCAAATGCAATGGCATAGCTTGTTTCATGATCGCAGGCCATTTTATTCAAATCGGCATCGAATTGGGTAAATTTTAGCTCAAATGCACATTATCACTTCCAACCACTCGATGTTTGTTTAGACTCGTCTGAATCAATAGAGGGCAGTCTCATTTAATAGATTTTGACATTTTAAAGCTTACGAAGAATCAATTTCATGAATAAAGGTTTGACATCATTGCAATCTCTCGACTTTGATATCCACATTGGCACATTGACATCTCGATCTCTTGATCGATTGACTATTAAATTGTGGAATATGTATATTTTGAATGTGATGGCAAAGTTTGTTCATCGTTTGGATGTCATTTCAATTGATTTTAGCATGTCTAGTGCATTTCATCTCCAATTTGTGCTCTAAAGCATCCAAAGTTGATCGAATTCATCTTATAGGCTTGATTTGACTCATATAGAATACATGAAGGTCAACAAATGCCCTTAACAAATATGATATGTGCATGACATGAAACAGATTTGTTGCAAGCCGATTGACCTCATAGATTATTTTTCTCTTAAGGTGATTCTTCTCTTTTTTTTATTACTGCTTCTTCTCTTTCTCTTTTTTTTACTACTTCTTAGTGTAGCTCATTATTTTCTTCTTTTTTATGTTTTGTCATGCTATCACTTGCATTCTTATATGCATTTTTTTATCACTTGACTGGAGAATGTTCAGTTGGAGGAGACCCAATGACTTATTTTCTAGTGAGCCTAGTGAGGAGGCTACTTAGTTGGAGATTGACAGACGCGATCCTCATGGAGACGTTGATATGAGGGATAGGATTGAGCAGCATACTAATATGTTGAGAGGATGTGATCTTTATAGGGGTTTCTTTGCACGATCCTCCAATCTTCTTGACTGTACTTCAATCTCCTTTACTTTTGAGGATCCCATAGATTGGGTGACTACCATTAAGCTAAAATGCAAGGACTGCAATCCTTTGGGTAGCACAGTAGCTCAGGTCAGTTCTAGATATTGTGATATTTTACAGCCTGCTTCTAATAGCATTGAGCATATGAGATAGTCTACACTTCTATGTCATTGTCAATTACAGTCTAGCTCATCATACTTGCCTTGAGATTCATCTATTGGCAAGCTCCTTAGTATTCCACAAGGATGTGTCACATGGGCTAGGTATGTCTTGTAGGCTCACAGAGACACTTTGCGGATAGCTAGTTTTTATGAGGTGGTATGTGTCTTTATTTGATTTTGGAGGTATGCCTTCCTCTTGGGCTCGTGGAGTAGCGAGTTAGGATACTAGTAGTACTTGTTGGGTTGGCCTAGAGGAGTTGATAATTACACTTTGAGACTTATAGGCTGTGTCAGGCCTTTCGGTGTTTGGTTACTATTATGAGGAGTGTGTTCCGCCTGATGAGGAGTTATTTCACGGGTAGCCTTCAAATGATAGTGATTGACAAGGTAGTTTAGCCATGCCACCTATCTATATTGATCTTTTGAGCCACTATCACCAGACTTTCAAGGCATTGAGACATTCTAGATGATCACGAGCTACACTACCTGTGAGTGCATGGATCTAGAGTTTTTTATAAGATTATGCTTTATCTGAGGAGACTGTAGTACTGCTTGGTCCTTTTCAATTAGGTGTATATGATGCCAGTTGTTTACCTGAGGTAATTGTGAAGCCTATTCTACCAGCAAGGGGGATTTCTCTAATTATATAGGGAGTGAGCGAGGATTTGTTCTTAGCAGATTTATAGTGAAATGGCTCTATATTTTTGTATTCCCCATTACGGAGGGATCAGTTCATCTATGTTCTTTATTAGTAGATAGTAGAATCTCTCAAGGTGACCGAGTTTCTCTGGCCCCAGCAGTGTTATCCAAAATTTACAGGATATTGGGGGTGATTTTAGGGCTGATTCTCTAGAGTTACAAGATGTGATTCTACCTTGACAGTACTTGTACGCTTAGGTTCACCTTCACATACATGGGCCTTTGCTTATTTCAAATATTCAGCATCCTTTTTAGAGCGAGGATATCCTACAGTCTTGCAATTATACCAAGCATCGTCTACTTTAGAGATGGAGTGGATTTGCATGTTCTTTTTTGCTCTTCATTTGGTTATAGATTGAATTTTATTAGTTCACCAGCCAAAAATATTTGGTCTACCATCTAACTTAATAGAGGTTGATCTCATTTATGGTTTTGATAAGAATGATAGATATTCATTGCTTCATGGCTGACGAACATTAAGAGTGGATGAGTACTTTTTTAGTACACGTCTAGGATGGTTATGTTATCGATTTGGTCAGTCAGTTATTATAGAGAGCTATCAGCCCAACCGGGTTGCACGGCAGTTTAGTTTTTTCTAGTCGACTAGTCACAAAGGTAGGCCATTCATCCCTGGTGTAGTGGATATTAGGAAGATTAGGATGATTCCCCTTGAGACACGTTACTTTACTACTTATGTTATTTGGTTATATTTACTGAGGCTTGGTACTGGCTCTCATTTTTGGATAACTCCTCCATAGAGTCACGCAAGGGTTAGTTATATCCACCTCACTTGGGTTTGGTTGTCCTTCAGTCCATTCTTTGAGCGTGGTGCCAAAAAATATGAACTGGTGAGATCTTTAGGAGTTCCTCAAGGTCAGAATCCTCGTCATCAGTCACCACCGACAGAAGATAGCAGTACTAGAGGTATAAATACTATCTTTCTCTTTTTCAATACTTCTATTATCTCTCTTTATTATATCATTAAGATATGTTTTAGCGTTGATATGTTAATTTGGTTTATGATAGATACACCAGTTGATGAGCAAGTCAGGGCTGAGGACACCACTTCTCATAGCAGAGTTAGAGCTAGGATTCTTCTCCTAGTTATACTGAGGTTCCTTCACCAACTCATAGACGTAGGTATAGTCAGGCTACAGAGCCTATTTGACCTTCAGTTAATTGTTCCATGAGTCCACTTCCATGGAGACTTCTGACTCTTAATGAGGTGCCACAGGTGTAGCTAGTAGTAGATATGCTGCTGAGGACTTTGAAGTTAGGTCATCGAGTGTGCCTGCTTTTGATACTACCACCTCAGATTTTGCTACTTCTTCTGTGGAGTCACGTTTCTTTACCAAGCCTTACTCTATTCACAGTCATTGGGAGACTTTTGAGGTGAGAGACCTCTCATACAGTGGAGCTTCTATCAATCGGACATAGCCCTAGAGCTTATCAGATAATGAAGGTCACTGAGGACTATGCCACTTATGATACACTAGCTCAATCAGATTCATCATGTTCAGGTACTTTACTTCCTCTCTTTATTCTTTAATTGCACTTCTTTACATTTACTACTTTATCTTATACTAATTATTTTCATTTGTTTCTTGCAGTGCCTGAGGTGGGTTACGAGTCTGAGATCTACCATCGATATCCATCTACACTAGATCCACTCGATAGAGGTATGCAAGATTATAGCTTGATGTTTTGAGGGATGTGATTTCTAGGCTTACTCTGGCTCATCAGAGTCACTAGACTGCATCACATCATAGGCAAACACTGTTCTGGATCTTCTAGCTCACACTGGCTTAGAGGAGTAGGTTCTCAGAGGCTCTTTATAGAGATATGGAGTTTTTGATCCACCAGATGAGGTCACTCAGCATCATCTGCTCCAGTGCTTCACTAGCAGAGCTTCAAGAGCAAGTCAGGCTCTATGGGGAGGCAGCTAACCTAGCATATGATGAGTTCAACAAGAGTGTTGAGGCTCTGACACATCGTCAAAGATGATGCCACTTAGATTGGTGACTATCAGGATCAAGGAGTTATGGAGGGATCTCTTGAGCATGATATCCTACAAGTTGGACTTGCAGGCTGAGTAGGATGGCTCGCAGCACCATTACCAGGTACAGCTATAGAGCTATGGTTGATGCAAAGGCTTCTTTGATTAGAGTTGGGAGGCTTTACAGTTGGCTGAGAGTGAGCATCAGACTTTAGCAGTTTATTCATCATAGCTTCGAGAGCTTGAGTCTAGGCTTCCTTGATGTACCTTTTCTTTTTATCTCTCTTTTTATCAGTCATGTATTATCTTGTTATCTTAGTGGAAAATCATTATTTCTCTCTTCATTTATTTTGTATGCGCAAGATTTTGTATCTTCATATTTGCATATCTTGAGATATTTTACAGATGTTGTTTTAAGAATAAATCATCTTCTATAGTCTTTTTTATAGTTCATTAGTTAGTTAAGAGAACTTTTGATTGTGAATCACTTTTATATGTTAACTTAAGTCAGCTTTAGGCATATTAGCTATTGTCATTGAACTAGTAAGCAGGGGCTCTACCACTACGGCTTTTTCTTACAGCTTGTTGAGTGAGAAGAGCAGTCGGCGACTCAACCACATTTGGGCTTATTGAATCTGACTATCAGGACCCGCTTAAGTCCTAGACTTGAGCTGTGAACAAACTTGTGCTTCCTGAACTTATCAATATCAAAGTTCACAAATTTAAAATCCTCTCACTTGACATTTAGGGCTATTACAAGTATAGAAGATGAGTCTTTCAACTGAAATCATCTTGTGTGTAGCTTGTTTAAAGATACATTTCACTATTCAGATAAAGTATCTTTACTACTAAGATATTAGAGTAATCAAATGGGGATCTTGCTCAAAGCATGATGTCTACTCAAATCAATATATTCAAGGATCTCGTCTTATGGCATGATGTCAATCCATATGAAAAAAGGGAAATTCCCCTTATCTTGCATGGGGAATTCTAAAACACATTTGAAAGAATTTTAAGATGAAATTAAGCAAATACATCAATATTTGAGTTGATATATTTGCTCTTAAGAGGGCTTAACACAAAATATTGATTTCATTTATATATAAAATCTGAAATAATTTCCCTTGTGTAAAAGGGGGATTTTCACGGTGCTTTATAAAGTTTTTATGGTCTTGATTATATATATTTATTTAGGGATCTCGACATGAAGCACGATGTCAACCTAAATAAATATACATAAAAATTTCCCTTGTCTTACAGGGGGATTTCTATTGTACCTCGAGGATGTATTCATCATGTATAATACTTTTTCAAGTATTGACCATTAATTGGCGGCATTGATATTTCACCATTTAGTTAATGAGTTGCCCCTCCTTGATACACCTTCAATGATAAAAGAGCCTTCCCAATTATGCTCAAATTTTCATTTATTTTTTAATTAGAATAATTGGTTTTCTCACACCAATTCCCTTCAAGGGATATTGAGGTCGCACTTTATGGTCAAAATCCATGGATATCTTTGCCCGATAAACCTCCAAAATTTGATGAGCTTATAATCTAACTTCATCAAGCCGAGTTCCTCCATTCTCAAATGAGCATTTTGATCTTTAGATAGATTATATTATATTTACCAAGTGATCAACTCAACTTCAAGCAGAAGGACCGCCTTAGTTCCAAATATTAATGAATAGGGAGTGGCTTTAGTTAGCATTTTATAGGTAGTTCGATACACCCATAATGCCTCTATCAATTTGGTATGTCATTCTCTTTTATTTTTAGTGAGGATCTTCTTGAGTAGCTTAACTAATGTCTTATTAAAGGCTTTTGCCAAATCATTCACCTTGTATTATATATTAATGAATATTGCCAATCAATTTTGTGTCGATCGATGAATCTATAAATCTTTGTACTTTTGGAAGCTATGTCATTATCAAAAATTATTTTGCATGGCACTCCAAATCTATGTAATATTATGCATGAAAGAAGTTGATCACTCGAGTAACTTCTTTAAATGGGTAGCTTCAGCCCACTTAAAGAAATAACAGTCGCTATTAGGATGAATCAGTGATGAGCTGATGATGGTAGATAAATTGGCCCAATTATATCTGTACCCCAGCATTCAAATGGCCAAGATGCTATTGTTGGGTGTAGTAGATTTGGAGGTTGGTGGATTATATTCCCATGTACTTGACATTCATGGCACCACTTGGCATGATTGATACAATCTCTCACCATGGATGGCCAATAATCCCATCCTTTTGATCTTTACTATCATCATGGGACGACTAATGTGCACCAAAAGCCCTTCATAAATTTCAATCATTACTTTACTAGCTTCATTGTTTAGGCATCATAACCACATTTATTCAAAGGATCTCCGATATAAAGTGTTATTGACGAAAGCATAGTGTAGCATTCTCTACTCAATTTGAGCTACTAGTGATTTATTACTTGGTAATTTGCTCGTTTTAAAGTAGTCGATGAAGGGTTGCCTCCAATCATGTGGCTCTTCTACCATAAAAGCTTCCCATTATTTTTCTGAAGCAATATCATGCTTAACTTTTTCTTGGTATAATTCCATATTGATTTTGATGAGTATGGGGAGCAATCTGAGTCACATCTTACTATGTCAAATTTGATAACCCCTCTACCTGCAAGGATTGATACTTTGTTGGCTCTAGAACTCATCGAGTAAATATGCCGATCATGACATAATCATTATTCATACTTATCATCTCCTTATCTAATTTTGCTAAATAATCTGTTACATTATTTTCGAATCGAGAGACTCGAGTTAGTGTAACATTTGGTATTTGCTTCATAAGCTCAAGAACTCTCTTGTGATAGAAAGCTAACTCAAGCTTGTTGATTTTATAGATGCCCAATACTTGATTTATAATAAGCTTAGAATCACTAAGATATGCAAGTTTTGAATGCCTATGAAAATAGCTTTTTCAAGACCTACTACTAATGCTTTATACTTGGCTTCATTATTAGTTCTTGGCTCGATCAACCCATATGATTACCTCATTATTCCTCTTTTGGTGTTATGAAGATGATGTCAATTCACTTACCCTTGGGAAATTTAGAGATTAGACTTGTTTGATCGATGAGGCTCCATCAAAGTACATTTCCCAAATTTGTAATTTTTTCTCTTTCATGAATGAGCATTGCTCATCAGGTAAATCGTCATTAAGAGAAGAGTCCGCAGAGATGTGATGTGTAACAAGAAAATCTGCTAAGATTTTCCCCTTTACTACTTTCTATAGAATGTATGTGATGTCAAATTGTAAAAGTAATACGCCATCATGCCAAGACTCAAAGCGGTCTTATCATCGTACTTCAGATCGATCTTTGAGATGAGGGTAATCTTATGAGATAACATATAATGACTGAGCTTTTGGACTGCAAAGATCAATGTCAAATAGTGCTTCTCTATCAGAGAGTATTACATTTTTGCTCCTATCAACCTCCGACTAATTTAATAAAGAGCATTCTCTTTGCTTTCTTCATTATTTTGTGCCAATAATTCTCTAAGGGACACTTCTAATGCAACTGTGTATATAATGAGGGGCTTCCCAGGAGTAGGCGCTGTAAGAGTTGCTGGATTTAACAGGTAGTATTTAATACTCTTGAAGGCTTCTTAGCACCCCTAATCTCATTTGAATGGAGCATTCTTCTTCATCAACTTTATAAATGGTTGACAATGTCCTGATAGGTTTGATATAAATCCGATGAAAGCAAGTCCTTATAAAGAACGATGTAAGACTCTTGGAGGTATCTCAATAATTGCCTTGATTTTAGTAGATCGATCTCAATTCATCTATGACATACAATGTATATAAGAAATTTTCCATAGGATACCCCAAATGCACATTTTAGAGGATTCATCTTGAGATCATATTTTTGATTCTTTCCAATACAATTCTAAGTCTTCAAAGTGATTTTCATGATTTAGCTCTTCACCACCAAATCATCAACATAACATTCCACCTTTTATGAATCAACTCATCAAAATATGCATCATGGCTCTTTGGTATGTAGCTCCAAAGATTCTTCAAACTAAAAGGCATGATTATGTAGCAATAGATGTCAAGTGTATCAATGATATATCTCTTTCTTTCATCTTCAAGTGTCATCTAATTTGATTGTATCCCAATGATCCATCCATAAAAAATATATCATAGTTGGATGTATTATCAACTAACAATTCTGTTATAGGAAGTAGGAAGTCATCTTTCGGGCAAGCTTTATTAAGATCATGGAAGTCAATACATGACAATTTTTCTTTTTCACAGACACTATATTAGCTATCCAATCAGAATACCTTTTTCACGTATGAATCATACTTCAATTAGCTTCTTAGTTTCAATGATCATCTGTTCTTCGATTTCTAATCTCATTCACCTTGGAGATTGTTTAATAGGTGTTATCTCTAGCTTAATTACCTCATTTTGAACTGCCACATCAGGGGATAAGCCTGGAATTTTAGCCTATATCCAAGCGAAGCAATCCCTGAATTCACAAAGTATAACTTTTAGCTCTTCAACTTTCTCATCACATAGAAGGGCACTAACAAAAGTTGGACGGGGATCATCCTCAGCTCCTAGGTTGATTTCTTTGTGTTCATCCATAGTAGATGTTTGTCCACCATCTTCGAGTTCTTCAAGTGCAGACTTAGCTTCTACTTCATCATTTATAAGAAGAATTTCAAAGAGATCATCTTCTTCGTCACTATTAGTTTCGATCTCAGCTTCTAATATATTATAACAAACTTTATTTTGATGAGATTTGTGGATGAACTCAAGACCCTTAGTGATAAACTTATCACTTCTTCATGAAGCTTGAGGACTTCTTTGGCTCCACATCCTGTTAAAGATTTGAGTTTTATATTTAGTAGTTCTAATATGAATTCCAAGCTTATGCATCATTCTTTGTAATTTTGGTGGATAGTAAATTGGTATTCTTATTGGCACCATCTCATCAAAATCTTCATATTAAGTAGGCAGGTCAAAATTGTGAGGCTGAGACTCTTCAAATTTATAAAATAACGTTCATGTTCTACCACTCTCACTCAACGGAGGCATATAGAATGTTATCAATTCTTCAATGATATGGACCTCTAGTGGAGTGATTTCGTTGAAGTATTGCTGAGGGAAGGGTAAAACTTTGAAGGAGTCATCTGACACTATCAAGTGACCTATCCTTCTTGATGAGACCCTCTGAACCCTATTTCCATAAGTATATTCAAAGTCATAGTCTGAATCAGAATCACTTATTTTATACTTTGCCTTTCTTGAAAGTTTATAAGTTCCCTTAGATTTCACAGGAATATTCTCTTCTTCTTGTGTCACTTCCCAAATGAGGAACTGAACTTCTTAATGTAGGTGTAGAGTCAAGTGCTTTAGGGAGAGTCGGCATTGCCTTCTTTCTTCCATTTTGCTTATGTTCTTTCACCTTATGAGGTTGCTTTTTAGTTCCTAAAGTGTATGCATCCGCCTCAAGAGGCTATGTTAGTTTAGGTTATTTAGGGATGAAATATTTTGCATCTTCATAAATCTTTGCTTCATGGACAGAGAATGGTTATAAGTTGCCAGGAATTCTAAACTCATCTCCATCTCTAGGTACTTCATACACTAATGCATAGTTGATGGGACCATACTCATGCACCATGGTCATCCCAAGAGAGCTCTAAATGATGTATCAGTATTGATTAAATGAAACTTGGCATCTATATACAAATATTGAAACTTCAGTGGGAGAATAAAAGAACCAGGGTTTTCTACCCTTTATCATTGAAACTATGAACCATCAACTTATCCTTACCAAGATTTTGGATATTAAGTGATAATACTCTTAATGCTTTTAGACTCATAAGATTAATAGAAGAACTTGGATCAATTAGTATTCAATTGATCAAGATATCATCACTCTTTGCAGTAACATATAGAGGATGTTGTGATCTATTGTTCCCAACATAAGTATCTTCTTCAAAAAATGTCATTACTGGAGATCTTGAGTTTGTAATGATTCAGTCATACATTTTTCAGCAAAGTAACCTTCATAACTCTCCGAATCTTTGAGAACTTGTATCAAAGTTTCTCGAAGATCTTTTGACATTAAAAGAGCCTCATACACACTTAATTATGCAAGGATCTTTCTCAGATGTGATAGAATATTATAATCTATCTTTTCGTTTGATTTAGGCTTTATTCTAGAATTTTTGGGAATTATATCTTCGTTGACTTTAAGTTGTTTGCCTTTGCCTTTATTTGAATTCTCCTTCTTTGATGATGGTAGTAAGACTTTACCACTCCTCAACTAAACTTGAATCACCTTATCGTGCTTAGATTCCTCTAAAGAAGTAGTTTCTTCAAATTCACTTTTTATTATGGAGGATTGACCAAAAGAGTTAAACTCACTTTTCAACTTCATACATTTCATATGTGATGTTGTTGATAAGTTTGACATTTCTCTATCTAGAAAATAAAAATCTTCATCTAAACTATTATCCGTTTATTGAGTTATTAAATAAAATTCAGATGTTAACTCCTCAGGCTTTTCTTTCTTTTCTGAGAAGAATTTTGATGGGTTGGTCGAGTCTGTCTGACTACCATTGTCATTTTAGAGTAACTGATGTTGAAGAATATTTGACATCACATAAATGATTCGGCATGTCTCTAATGGGAAAGATTCACTATTATCTTCTTCATCCAATTCAATAATATAGAGTTTAGGCATAAAGTCTGTAAGCCTAAATGATTGTCATGTCAGCAGGTGATACTCCTCTAAGTTATTAATAATCTTTTAAGTTTTAGTTCTCTTCTTGATCTTCATTTTCTTAGCCAATTTCTTTGACTTATGTGGCCTACGATTAGTAGACTGGTCCTCGTGTTGTGATGAAATAGCCTTATCAAAATACTGTTGAGAAGTTAAAATGCTTGGTTTAGACATTTCTTTTAAGTTCAATATAGGTTCAAGTGGCGATTTCCACTTAACACTAGGGACATATTTTAGCTGCTTCAACATTTTCATGGTCTTCTTAGAGACTATTGTTTCCCATTTATCAATCTGAACTGATTTTTCCTTCTTTTTGTTTTAATGGATGATATGAAAGAGGACATAATCATTCTTGTAGACTCTCTTTTTGGGTTGACTAGAACACTATCATATAATGTAAATTCACCTCGTCGATACTTCCTTTCTAGCCAATCTTTAAAGACATAGAAATCTTCAATAGGATGGCTGATCACCCGATGATAGGGACAATAATTTGGATTATTGACTTCATCAGCTTCTTCAGGCCTTTTACTTTCTAGTAATTATAGACTAGCTTTGACTGCTTGTCAAAATAATTTAGCCACGCCATCCCTTCTAAAGGAATATTGTTTGTTCATCTTTTCCTTAAGAGATGGCTGCATTCACTCATCTTCTCTTGTTGCTTGTTTTGGACACTCTCCACCATCTAGAAAAGTCTAAGGTTTATCATTGCCTCCCAATACCAATTTTTGCTATGGATTAGGATGAACAAGCTTCTTTCCCTTATCGTCATTGCACATTGGCTATTTTCCTTTATCTATATTATAGATTACTCATTTTTTACCACGTGAGCTATAGGAAGCCACATGAGTTTCGTTTCTTCTTGAGTTTGAAGGCCTATTTTTCTTTGATTTATCTATATATATTTCAGACTTAGGGCGATTTGGCTTTTCAAATTTGGCCATCCTATCGAGCAAGTCCTAGAATGTTGTAATTCACATCATACATAAAAATGGTGCCATTTTATCATCCATATTTCCCATTAATAATTAAATCGCATATTCTTCCTTCAATTGTTGTTCAAATTTCATGCTTAGGTTATGCCAATGAGTTATGAATTTTATCACTCACTCATCTTTTCTCTTTTTTAGCAAGACAAGGTCAACGATCGTTATTTTCTCAGTTGCACTGGCTAACCTTTTTACGAACATTGTCTCTAGTTTAGCGAAGGTTTTGACAGAATCATTTTGCAATTCTGCATACCACTTGAAAGCAGTTAAGGTCAAGCTGATAACGAACTTGCAAAAAGTAGTGCATCATTTTTTCCTGTGTTACCACAAGTAGCATTGAATTGGGTTAGATGTTGCTTTGGATTACCATGCATACTAAAAATATTAAATTTTGATACTGAGTAACCTTTCGGGTATGGCACTTGATCAAATTAAGCTAGGTAAGGGTGAACCTTACTCACTAGCTTTTCAGTCTGCTCTGAAGTTATAACTGTCTTTATCTTTTCATTAATTATTATTTTTAGTTGAGAAACTATTACTATTCTTGGTGCACTAGCCACATTATGAATTATAGATTAAAGAGCTAGTTGATTAACTTCACTCCTCCCTTCAGGCATAGCATATACTGTAAGAGCATGATGTATCAAGGTGGAGGTGGTATAGTAGTTGTATTATTAGTTACATGTTAATTAGCAGATGAAATAGGTGCTACATTAAATGTGACATTCTTCTACAACATATCCATCATGATATTCATTCGTGTCATTTTGGTACCAAGCTATGAAATTTTCTTATCTTTTGCTTTCATTTGACGTTGCATTTGTCTTTGCTCTCTAATTAGCACCATGGCGTTAACAAGTATAGACTCTTCATCTCCCTCTATTTCTTTTTATTGTTCTCCTCCCTGCTCATCTTTAGGGGAAGAACTTGACTATCCTTCTCTCTGTGAGTTTGTAGGGATAGTTGTTGATGGGGCTGTATGACGATGTTGATTATAAAAGCGTGTACCAGGTTGATCATTTCCTGGTTCAACCATATAAACAGCTTCAACTCCCATCACTTCCTTTTCATTTTGATCTTCTTCTTTTTCTCTTCAGCGGAGATTAAAGATTCATCTTCTACTCTCTTTTGAGATGACTCTCCTTCGTAAGCATTGAATTCAGGTTCAAGTTCACAGCATTCATGTTGCTGATGATGTTGAGCAGAAAGTTCATCTATATGACTCGTCATATAAATGGCTTCTACTTCCATAGTGTCTTATTCATCATCTTCTTCTTGTGCATGAATTTCTGATCGATGCTTCTAATGGATCTGTAGTTCATTATAAGGAGCACATTTCTTCCACTTGGGGGACCATCAATCAATTTTCTCGTGAATCGATTAATGACGGATCCCTGAGGATTCTCCGTGGTGTCGACCATCATATCTTTTATCATTATTCTTTCTATTAGGTGTCCACTTGATGAATTATTTTGAGGTGGATTTAATATATGCATCGATGTTAGACCTCTTTCTTTCTTCAAAATTTCATCATTTAGCCTCCATATCTGCTTACCCTTTTGGTGAGACCTTTCCATAGTAGATTCTTGGACACGGGATCCAAGTGTCACACTTTGATGCTCACTGCGCGAAGCATACTTGGCTTGATAACTAGTTATCATAAGGGATGGTAACCTTCTTGGTGGAATCTCAATCTCTTCGATCATCATAGGCCTCTGAAATTTTCTTTTCATTAAGCCTCTTTCCTTGGCTACTCATTGTGTATTCTAGCGGACAATGTTTCAAGTTGTCTCCTCTACGGTGGTGGAGCTTAGCGTTGTTGAGTCCAGAAAGACTACTTCACCTCACCAGTAGAGCTATTTTTTTTTACCCATTTTACATTATCAAAGTTGTTATGGGTAGGAATACCTCTTCTCGTAGTAGTGTTTCTTGTTCATCGTGTTGTTTAAATGGGATCTACTGAGCCCTCAGCTCAATATTTCTTCTTTTTCTTTTCCTTCTGGTTAATTTGCTTCTTGATAAGGAAGCCTCAAAATCATGTCTTCTAGGTACAAAGGTTTCAATTTGCCAAGCAATTGTACTATGAGGTATTAGAGATATAGTATGCCCAATGACAGTCCTTTTCATCACAGGGGCTCAAATTGCCCTAGTCTTTCAAATACTTAAGTTCTCTATCGAGAGAACATCTTAACAGTGATTGATTGCTTAATTAGTTAGCAAGCATGATGAGTATGAGCTTCAGTAAACTAAGGCCTATTGGCATGACCTCAAATGAGTACACCACAGGTGGGCACTTTAGGAGTTGTAGTTATGATAGCTAAGAAATTCACGCTACTAAATTAAATGGTAGCTCCCCCAATATTAAGAGAAAACTTTCGATAATAGATCATTAAATGTGTAAATAGAGTATGGCTGATGAAGTTTAAAATTTGGGGTTTAAAACTCATCATTATTAGCTTAAAGCAGATGGTTGGGGAAATGATGACATACTTAATCGAGATCCCATGGTTTTGTCATCCTGGACTATCATGGTCCCTAGTCTACTTAGTAGAGGGAGTCGACCCAACCTGACTGAAGGATCCTTTTTAGCAACCATGGGTTGCGTCGTCTAAGTAATCCTTGTAGATCTGGGGTGATGTTTGTCTAAGGAGATAATCTTAAGTCTACCGCTATTATTCTATGATTCACATCTCAAGGTACAGAGCCATTAGGGAGCATATGGGCTACAGTCTTGATAGTAATATAATGGTGTCATTTTGTGACAGCCACCCCATTGGAGGACTCTGGTCGTAACTACATCATATGTGAAACCTACTGGCCAAACACATAGACATAGGACACAGGACACATCCTTGCTGGCATGAGATTGATTGAGAGTGAATATAGAAATACTTTTGATTTGACATTGGATCCTTTTTGAGCTAGAGTTTTTTAATTTATCACCTTCAATAAACTATTGTGGAAGGTGGATTGAGTTTTAGCTTTAAGTTCTTTAAAGATTAAATTTCATTTAAGCATTTAACACTTAATGACATATTAGATTTTTTTCATTTGGATTGATATTTAATTTACATTAATTTGATTTAAAATTACAATCACATTTCAATGAAAGTATCCCCTCCGATTGAAATTTTCATTCAACACAACTATCATCGGGGTGGATGTATTATTTTGTTAGTCTAGATCCTATCGATTATATTAATTTAATAATAGAGGATCTGATTTACTGTCATGTGATAGAATTAGATTCTCAAATATTTTATTGGGTTGAAATTCTTATAATAATTCAATTTTTAGGTTTTGTTAACCAACCTCGCCTAAGACCAAATAAGCAACCAAGATAGCATCCTCACAAATTTAAGATTCAGCATAGTGTCAGGGCCCATGCGGGTTTTTATAGCTAAAATAATTTCGTCTAATTAATGAAATCATTGATTTTAAATTCTAATCTTTGAATTGAAGGAAGCTTTGTAATTCATGCAAAATTTAATTTAGTATCACCTTCTATCTACTTGTATGAAGAATTATAGATTCGGTGGTAATCGATCATTCTGGTTCTATTTAATCATATAAAAATATGCTCATTATTTATACTTCATTCATGATTATTGAAATCTTATCTTTCAGTGATTGCAAATCTAATTCAAATCATATGAATCACTTTTGATTCACCCAACATATCATGCAATATAACTCAACTGATTATTGAAAGACTTCGTATATACTTACTAATGAGCTAGTTAGCTACATCATAAGTCTTCTTATGAATTTCATTTAGATCACATTAATTTTAAAGATAAGCACTTATATATATTACAAATCTAATGTGCTTCAAATTTGATTTTAAATGCAAGATCTAACAAATGGTTCTCTTAAAGACTATATTAATGGTTGGTCCTAAGTTGCCTAATTGAATCTATAATTGTAAGAAAGCTACTAAATTTCTTCTACACTTTTGTTCTCAATTTAGAATTAGATATTTAGATTTACTACCAATCATTTGTCATTTAGTATTGAATTCAGATCCTTACTTCATTTGACATCAAGTGTGATTATTCAAGTTTTCAATTGATATTGTTCATATTGATTACTTGCTCATGAATTTAACACTTTCAATATTAAAAGAGAAGCTTTATTCACATAAAAAGACTTCAAATTCAATATGAATTTATCCTTAACTCTACATCAAGTTTCATATTTATTTAATAATTAGACTTCAAATTTATCATAAGTCTCTTGTGAGTTTAGTATTAGCCTCCCCAAAGTTTAATTAGAGTTTGTTTAGTTTTGAGGATTTTTAGAGAAAGAGAACTCACTTTACCATGGAATTTACATTTGTTGTTTTGCTTCAACTTAAGCCATAAAAAATATATTTGTAGGGAAAAGTATTGTCACATACAATTTTCATTTGTGATAATTATCCATCTAACCCTAGTGAGAAAGATAAAAAATGTAATTGTGTTGGATCGTCACTATTATTCATATAATCCCTCCTAACGAAGGTCAAATATGTGAAATAAAGTGGTTGTGACATGTTTTTCACATGTCGTACCTATCACCGTACTTAATTATTTAATTTAAATAAAGATGGGTCCCACATTGACTCTTTCCATCTCTATAAATGAAGCTAAGGGGAGGATCCTTGCATTTCATATCATTTGCTAGAGTTTAGAGGACTTGAAAAAGAGGGAGAAGGATTATGGCTCAAAGCTTTGGTGGACTTTCAACTTGCTTAAATTTTTTTGTGAGCACTCTTTCTTTTCTTCTTTTTGATTTAATGCTTATTTTCATATTTTTCATGTATTTTTTTATTTGATTTAAGTTTAGATGATTTCCCTTTAAATTTATCTAAGTCTTGAATTTCACTTTAAATTTCAGCAACATTTCGACATAGGGGTGCTACACCTAACAATTTTGGCTTACTCAATACACTCTATTGAGCGTAGCAAGTGGTGTCTTATGACATCACAACTGTCTCTTTGCACGCACTATACCCTATTAGGCATTAGCGAGGTCTTGAAGCTTGCAAAAAGAATCACAAGCACATATTCCATATACACATTAATTTTTTTTTTGCATTTACAATCAACAACAATGGTAGATCTATCGGAGCTTTGTTGGAAAGATAAGATTTTTTGAGAAAACAATTACTTTAGGAGGTGAAAAAAATCTGGAGAGAGAACATATCCGATTAGATTTTGTTTTTGTAAAGAGGAAGGTCAGTTGTCGGTTCGACCTGTAGCAGGGATCGAAAGGATGGGAAGAAGAGCTCAGGCACTGAGCATGTAGCAAAGATGGACAGATCGGGAGAGAATCGTTCGCACCCAAGGGACTTTGGTTGCTCAGTTGGGTTTGTTCTGAGGGATGAACAAGCGAGATGGAACTCTGGGTAGGGCTCATTCGATCTCCCGGCTTACCAGAGGGATGGATGAGAGAATTGAACGGGAGAAGGAGAAACGAATGCTGATTGAGGGAAAATGGGAGACTGCGGCTTTGAAAGGATTGGGATATAGAACCAAGCAAGGACTTGCAGCTTCAAGGAATCAGGGAGAACCACTCGAGGAAACCGAAGAGAGGAATCGACGAAAGCCTTGTGGTTCTCTTACAGTTTTACTCTAGATGAATGAGAGCAGGAACGGTTGAAGGGAATCAAATGAGAGAGGAGAATATCATGCATGCCTTCAATTTTTGAAGGATGAATGAGAGAGGAGCACTACAGAGGCTTGCGATTTGCTCGTTGTGATGTGAATAGAGGGATTAAGGGCGGTTAGGGCTAGCTAAGGATATAGACATTGTTAATTACAAATTTTTTTGTGTTTAATTAACCCCAACATGGGTTTTACGATGACATTATTATATATTTGATATATATATATATATATATATATATATATATATATATATATATATATATATATATATATATATACATATTAGATTATTCTGATATTTTAGACACAACGGCGTAATCCATTTCACGATCAAAGGTAAATTAGTTCAAGTCGGCGTTGAATCGGGTCAATTTCAACTCAAAATATGAATTATCACTTCCGACCGTTCCATGTTTGTGTAGACTCATCCGAATTGATCACAAGCAATCTCATTATATTGATTTTGATGTTTTGAAGTTAACAGTGGAATCAATTTCATGAATTGAGATCGTTTGGACATCATCGCAGCCTCCTAACACCGATACATGTGTTGTCACATTGATAGCTTGATCTCTTGATCGGTTGACCATTAAATTATGAAATATATATATTCTAATCATTTTTGATGTTCTGAATGTGATGACGAAGTCCGTTCATCAATCAAAGGTCATTTTGACTAATTTCGGAGATGTTTGGTGCATTTCAACTCCGATTTGCACTCTAAAGCATCTAAAGTCGATCGAATTCATCTTATAAGATCGAATCAACTCATATAACATATATGAATATAATTTTATAATAGGAATTAAGATTAGTGCTATGAGAGTTAGGATGAGCAATGGCTAGAAGGCATAATCCTAGGAAGCCCTGTGAAGCCTTGAAGCAAGTCAAATCAAAGAAAGAAGAATAAAAGAATGAAGAAGAAGGAATGAAGGCCCCCATAACATCTAATTTAATTTTAAATTGTAATATTCTTTTATAATCCAAGTTATATAAGGGTAGAGCTCGACTACCCAATTTTTTCTTTTTCAGGGTGTATGGCGGTACCCGGACGCATCGGCCTTTTATACTTTTATGAAATCTATACATGTTTTGAATGTTATGTTTATATTATGCAATAGAAATTATATATTTTTCGTAGTTTCTTAAACTTGATGTTTGAATGTGTGGCCTGGATGCAGTAAGCTCTTAGGATAAAATTAATTTTTTTCTACCCAATTAATAACTCATAGCTAAATTTTAAAACAACTTTCAATTTTATCTAAAGCCTAGGATATAATCAAGATAACTAAAAGATTTAGCAACCTCTTAGCTGAATGATTGAATGTCTAACATCATGTATACCATCTTATTTCACTCTTGAAATAAGGCGGGCCTCCATTCCTGCACTTTAGGGAATGCTTGACGTGTGAGAGCACCACCTCATGATGGAGATCTCTCTCTCTCTCTCTCTCTCTTTCTAATTTGGCCAATAACTCAATTTCATCATGCATTTAGGAATAAATTTACTTAAGCTTTTGTCCAAAATATTATGCCAAAATAATATAAAATTTTATAAAACTTTGCATTTTAGACTAAGTCATATACTCATCCCAGTCATGATCTAGTTTTTTAAGGAGTGGGTTTAGGACTCTAGTCTCTTTCTAATTAAATAACAAGCCTAACTATATTGCAATTACATAAGACCGGCCTACATAGTTTTGAATCATAGGAGGTGTTAGCTGGCAGCTACTACAGGCAATTATAAGTCCAAAAGAGTCAGACGAGTTTATCCTCACTTGCGGAGATAAACCTTTATGTCCTCTTTTCTTCTTAGATGTTAGGTCATGCTTCTAACCTGTGCTGAAGTCCCCTAGATTTATAATATGAGATTGCATGTTTCCCTTGGGCTATGAGCATAAATCCTCACATCTTATGCATTTTCATAATCTTATGTTGATGGATTGTAAACTCTAGCATTCTAATAAAATTTCAATTCAAATTAAAACAAACTCTTCCTTCCAAACATATAAAACCTCATTATAGCATATATTGAAGTGCTCACTAGGCTTCTTAGTATCATGAGTACTCCCTACTTATCTTCCTTTGGATTCCAAAAATAAGTTTTTCAAAATTAAATATTTCCACTTGATTTCTTAAAAATAACCAATTCATTAATTGTCTAACCTTGAAATCTTTGGAGATAATTAATTACTACTTTAATCGAGAGTATTCTTAGGAAATCCAATTTCTTATAATGTAATTAACTATAGAGGCTTGCCTCCATAGGGAAATAAAGAACCCGACATAAAATAAATCATACTTTATTTTTTTTCATGTAAAGTAGGGGAAAAATCTCTGGTACATACGAACACCCGTCATACTTTAGGAGTCCTTATTACATGATTATGTTTATTATATGGTGATATTTTTATCTTTTGAGATAGCATCATACCTCAATATCATACCCGATCACTTCAATAAGTACCCCCTAAGATTTGTATGGTGTCCACCTGGCATCCGAAATAAAACACCACACTACACTATGATAGAAATATTTACTTATTGGTGATCAACATATGATCATTCCTTTTATTGTTCTGCTTTTACAATGGTTGTGAATCTATATATAAATTTTGTTATAATATTAATCTATAATGTTAAATTTTTAATCTATAATAATTTTGTTAAAATTTTATATGTAAAAATAAAGTATAAGTTATGTTTTCCCATCCATTGTATGCCCATCAAATTCCTGATAAAACAAAAGTACAACTTGAACTTGAAGAAAGGACCAAGTGCAAATGAAAAAAAAACTTACACTTTCTTATTTAAAATAATATGAGCTAATTGGGTGGAACTTGACTACCTTCTATTTTTATTTATTCTAAGTATGTATAGGCAGATTGTTTAGCTCCACCTCCTTGATATCTAATCCTTTATAGCTATCACAACATAGTGATTATTCATTTTTGTTTTGATTACTTCTTGTTGTTCTTTTTCTCTCTCTCCCTCTCTTTTTTTATACTATGATTGTTTGAGACTATAGATGATTCACGCTAATCTCATAAAATAAAATGTTTCCTATCAACTCTAACAAAATAATAAATAACTTTAAAGTTGATTAGAATATTATTTTAAATTTAAATTTAAGGCTCTAACCAAATATTATAAATTACTCTTGATCTCTTATATCTCCAAAAGGATGTATTAGTTGAAACTAGCTAACGATTAAAACCTACAAGTATTAGTGTATATTCATATCATGATCAAGTCTATTATGCATTATATATCTTCACATAAATATAGATAATTTGTATTGATGAAAGATGATGGGCAATAGATCAGCACGTGCAAGAACACACAGTCGCTTATTAATAATAAAATATGAGTAGAGTATTATTTTCTTAAGGATTATAAGTTTACCATAATTGAGTTAAATTGTTATTAGTTAGATGGTGAAACTAGGGTTCTATAATGAAGATAAACTAGATTGATATTAATGTTAGGATAATTAATCAACTTAACTAAGACAAAATAATAAAAGGAGATCTCAATATGACTAGGATCTAAAGATTGGGTTCACTTTTATTGATTAGTGCAACTATAATTTTAATTTAAGAGTTATTAATAATTATATCAAAGGTTGATCACGGTGGTCATTATTTCCTCTCAAAAGTTCAGAGTCCTTATTTTCTCTACACAATCTATCTACCTCTCAATGATAAATTTAACATAAAGAAAATCCATCAAAGCTCTTTGTATTTTAATATGAATGACAGGTTTTTTGAAGTTATCTCTAATATGAGATCGATCATCGTGGTATTTTGTTCAAATTGAGTCCACTTTCCACCTCTCTATTTTGAAATGGCCTCTTGAACTATTAAGAGATAGTTGGTTAAATAATAGGAACAAAAGCTTGAAATAAAGTACATGATGATAAAAGAGAAACAAAACCTTAATTTTTTAATTAAAAAAATCAAAACCATCATAAAATAATAAAGGCAACATCCCAACCCATACAAAGGGAAGTTTAGTTTAAGATTAAATAAAGAGAATCGTAATGAACATTATGATGATAAGAGCAAATGAAAAGAAGTGGAAAAACTCAAGAATATTGAGTGCATCTTCTTTACGTTATTTCCTTGGCCCTTTGAATCTCTTATAATGACTTCCTCCAAAATACTTGCTTTGAAAAAAGGGGTGAAAAGGTATTGGATAAGTTCTCTAATTCTTTTTCAATAAATCTTTAAACACGGATGCAAGAAATTCTCCCTTTTTAAAAAGAAATCAAATTGAATTTATGACAAATAGAGGCTCGCATAGAGTTTAGAATTGGGTACTTTATCTTGATCTTTTGCTTGTGTTTAGATCTAGCACTAGGAGTCGACACCTAGGTACTAACATCTCTTGCTTATGCTTCCATATGGGTAATTGGGTTTTTTATTATGGCGCATAGGCACCATGTTAAGAACTTAAGTGCCAAGTTGAGTACTTAAGCACCAAGTTAGGCGCTAGGCAACATATTAGCTCCAAATAGCATCAATTGCACCTTCTGCTTCAAATGACACTTTAAGTGAACTTATATGTTTACTCTTGAATTTTACTCCAATTAATGCTCATATAAAATAATTTAAAATTTTTATCATTAGTACGGCAAAAACTTTAGATTTGATCAAAAATATGTCATGTGAATAATCTTATGCAAGAAAAATATATATAACTTTCATGACTATCATGTTGATCCTCCTCGTGAAAACTCTTGGACAAGTTCATGTTAAGCTATTCATAAGGATTGACAAGTCTTGTGATAGATGAGTTGCCCTTCGTAATGAGCAACTTTCTGTTTAATAGGCATTTTTACAAGGTCAATCCCTTTTGAGCTGAATTAACAAGATAAAGTGAAATTGCTCCTTATCCAGAGAAGGTGAGATCAAGCAACCCTTTGCATGAGTTCTTCATTGGTTGTTATGTTTGATTGTTATAAGTTAGGCACATTTGTCTAGTTGAGTGCATTGGATATATAGTATCATAAGAAAATTTATAATACAAAAGAATACAAAAATTTAAAAAGAGCACATAGGTTGTTGGCCACTCTTGAAATATGTTAGAATTTGCATTCTTGTTTCTTATCTTCATTTGCAAATACATAAATAATCCTTCCTAGGTTGTCAATGTAAAATATGAAAACATGAGTGAAGTTTCCAATCAATTATTATAATTTTGAACCTTCAAAATGCATGAATCTACATTGACCATGAAGAAGCACTTATAATTGATGCTTGAATCTTTGAAATGAGTTTAACTATGAAAAATGACCTTTTAAGTTTTTTTTTTTTTTTTTTGGCTTATAATGACTTGGCTTCTTAATTTAATTGCAAATGTTGAATTTGTTGACTAGAAATAAGCTAATTTGCATAACAATCACTATCACATCATTCATTTTAACTCATTGCATTAATACATAAATTAACCACTATTTTGAATTATAATTTTTAAGATAAGATGACAACACAAAAATACACCAAAATATTCATTCATTACCCTTATATCATATTCAACATTAAAAAAAATCCATAGATGATACATTAATAAATCTCTCATCCACTCAGGTTAAGCATGTGAAGTAAAATTATTTGAAGAGTTCATAGAAGAAAAGGGAAGCCCAAGCTATATTACTTATATGAATGA
Source organism: Cymbidium sinense (assembly GCA_021442155.1). Lineage (NCBI taxonomy): Eukaryota > Viridiplantae > Streptophyta > Magnoliopsida > Asparagales > Orchidaceae > Cymbidium > Cymbidium sinense. The sequence goes on from CM038222.1 coordinate 100,988,588, forward strand.
ATAAGCAATAAGTATATGGATAAAATTCAAACAAATAAAAGATCAAATAAGAAGTTTTTTAATTGGTCGATAGTTCTCTTATCATTGAAGTGATAACGGAAATATTACAGAATACAACTTCAGTAGGAAACCATAGAAGGCTGAAATGTTTCAGCAATTCTGCCTTTGTTGCTCTCGCTAAGAAACACTAATAAAATTAAACACGAGACAAAAAATAAATAAAAAATAAAAAACGATATTTGCAGCATAGGGATGCGCTCCTAATGGATGATTCTTAGGTTTAAGGCCCATACTTCATTTTAGTGTTTAGGTCACTCTGTCATTGTAAATAATGAAGCTCGATTAAGCTAAAAGAACTCGAGTTCACCTAAAGGACGGCGGCACTGGATTAATCCCCACCGTCCCCTCCAACATCTGCGTAACCTGGCCCATTGTGGGTCTTAAGGCCGGTTCTTCTTGCACGCACCACAATGCCACCATCACAAACCTCTCTAAACGCCCCATATCCGCGATGGCCTCCTCATCTCCCTCAAGAAGAGCATCAATCCTCCCATTGCTATAACAATCACTTACCCAAAAAAGAAGCAGGGCCTTCTCCTCCACCATCTCCTTCTCCACGTTCCACCTACAAAACAAAATCTCCAAAACCAACACTCCAAAGCTGTAAACATCCACCTTGGCACTTATCCCCGAATTCCTGAACCATTCCGGCGCAACATACCCCTTTGTCCCCCTTATCCCTGTGTTCGTCCTCGTCTGATCTGTTTTCAGAAGCTTTGCAAGCCCAAAGTCTGAAATCCTCGGGACGAAGATGTCGTCGAGGAGGACGTTCTGCGGCTTTATGTCGCAGTGAATGATCTGTGAGCTACACTCTTCGTGTAAATACCGAAGCCCCCTCGCGATCCCGAACATGATTCCCACTCTCTGTTCCCATGGCGGCCGACTTCCGCTGAAGAGGTAGCTCGCAAGGGAGCCATTGCTCATGTACTCGTAGACGAGAAGCTTCTTCTTGTCTTGGTTGCAATATCCAAGGAGACGCACGAGGTTCTTGTGGTGAGTTTGGCCAATGGACTTCACCTCGTTATCAAATTCCTTATCAATCTCCGGCTGGAAATCGCGAAGCTTCTTGACGCCTATGTCGGGGGTTCCGGTGAGCTCAGGACCGAGATATCCTCTATAAACCGTGCCGCATGCTCCTCTTCCGAGCTCTTCACTGAAGCCTTTGGTGGCCTCTTCGAGCTCGTTGTATGTGAATTGCTTAAGATTCGGCCCCAAGATGCTGTCTTTAAGCTTCTGCCTCTGTTTCCGTTTGCTCGCACAAAGATACATGCAGGTTAGAAATAAAATAATGACATTTAGTAAAACGGAGCCGCCCAGAGCTAGAAGGCCGGACAAGATCCAGGTTCTCTTCTTGGTAAGGGTGACGACTTGTAGGTTATCGTCGTTGCCTACTTTCATGAAAGCAGTTCCCGAAATATTGATCCCTTTCAACCCATGAGATAAAGGAATCTTCTTTTTCCAGCAACTGTTTACGCCGTCGTGAATGGCTGTGGCGCAGAAGCAATCATCTAAACACTGTTGCTCGCACTCCGATTCATTCATGGGATTCAAGTGGTCATAGTCAGTTCCCCAGAAGTTGATGTTGTCCATTCTCACCATATGAAACCCCCCGCTCTGGTCTCCAGATATGCAGCTCGGCCAGGGAAATTGGCCTTGCAACCCATGTAAGCCCTGTTCGGGTCTACCCACGAATGTCCCTCAGCACACAGGCACACGACTTTTTTGTTAGCGTCGTAGCTGCAGTAGCTGTTGAACCCGCAGACTCCGCTTCCGAGTTCCGACAACAACACCAAGCAGATGTCGGGCGGGTTGAAATCCATGATCACCCATTCTGCAGCGCCGCCGGCGATGGCCGATGGTTTTGGGTGGACGTAATGGCGGAAGACTCCGTCGGGGTCGAGCGTTACTCGGTGGTAAAAATCCGAGGGCGATTTCGTTGTAGCTGAGGTCCAACTTGTTAGTACTGCCCCTGTTGGCGAGATCAGATCGATGCTTCCAGAGACGTTGAAGACAAGCCTAGAGTTGGACGGGTCAAAAAAAAAAAATAACGTTTTAATTTTAAAATTATATATATATATATATATATATTCCATTTTTTAAGAAAGTTAACCAAGAACAAAATGACCAATGGCATAAATAATAATAAATATTAATAGATATAGGTGTGCAAGTAGAGTATTTCACTTGCTGAAAGGAAGAAGCCAACAAGAAGGATCGGCTAGCAGTAAGCGTAAAGATTGTACGAATGACCACGACTTATTCTTGTTTGACCACAATTAAGAGGTACTTAATATTTTATCAAAATCATTGAATCCACATAGAGGAGCCTAGATGACCTATGAAAAAGAGGACTAGCCTCATATAGGAGGTTACTACAGTATCACTCACCTCACACAAGTAACTATTTTTGAAGAATTTATCACTCGGTATCACATACTCACATGATCTTTAAAGATAGGACGGGTATTATATCTCACAATGGTTACACCATAAATATTTGAATATAATATATATAGTTGTCAGATTTATTATAATTTTTATATTTGTAATTGCCCTATGATTTTTATATTTCTAACCATCCCTCAAGTCATATAAAAAGGGGCCATTATAAGAGATAAGTGGATCTTTTGTGTGTGTTCCCCCTTAGTGTTTTACTTAGGCTTTTATTCATGTTGCTATTCTTTTACACTTAGCCCTACTCTCAATAAGTTTCTAGTAAGATTTAACATCATCTCTACAAATAAATCAGATTCAACATCCTTTTTAAGTGAGGTGAGTGAAGACTAATGTCGAGAACAAAATCAATATATTGGATAGTCCTCATTGGATAACTCGTTTACCATGGTGTTGAATATGCAACATTTTACCACTCAACAAGATCTAAAGGATATGAAAGATCACATCACTCTCTTGGTCTAAGGTGCCATAAAGAGAATGCAATGTGATACACCAAGAACAAGAGAAGTTGAAAGATCTTCAGATTCAACAACTTGTCACACTCGACATCATAAGAGAGCATTGATGATGAGTCCTATCACCCGAGTGAGTTATAAAAGGGAAAATGGTGAATGCCACCCTAGCAAAAGTGTTTTCTAAAGAGATTGCTAAAACCCATCCCCCACTGAAGTTTAAGGTGCTACACTTGGAGTCCTATCAGGGTGTTAGGTAAATCTTGCCAACCATGTAGCATATTTTTAGTTTATAACCTCATTGCTAGACTTAGATGATGCTTTGAAGTGCCAAGTCCTCTTTACTACTTTCAAAGAGTCAACCATAATGTGATTTGCACATCTTCTTATAAGAGCTATCATATCTTTTGTCAAATTTAAAGAATATTTACTATTAAATTCACTAGTGCCTAAAAGCCATTGAAGAGCTCACAATTTTTATTACAAATGAGGAAAGAGCATGGAGAGTCTCATAGGAAGTTCATAACCTACTTCCAAAGGAAAATGTTAGAGATAAAAGACTTAAAGTAAATAGTAGCCCAAACTGCACTTGCACAGAGTGTCATTGAAGGTCCTTTTAAATATGCCCATAGTCTTTAATAACTGAAGACACTAGCAAAGCTATTAGATTTTTCTAACAGTTATGTAAATGCTGTGAAGTATAATGATGTCACTCAATCCTCTAAGGAGAATAATAAGAGCAGCTTAACCAAGAAGTAGCCACTTAAGCGACAGTTGAAGGAAGAATTCTAGATACAGAAATCAGAGATAAGAGAGAATGCAATACATTCAATCCTAAAAAGCACCAATACAAAGGCATGATTATAAGCAAGTACCACCACTCACCACATCCCATAGTACACTCATTCTTATCAAGGTGAACATCAAAAATATCATCCGCCAACCCTCATGCATATATGAGTATTTATGGATAAGTTAATAGAGGATATTCAAAACAAAGAGTAGTTCAAGCGATCAAGGCCGTTGACAGCTGATGGACTGCCACTTGATCCACCAAAGTATTATGCTTATCATTGAGTTCACAATCACGACACTAATGAGTGTCTTCATTTGAAGGGCTTAGTCGAGGAGCTTATTAGAGTGGGGAAGTTGAAATGCTTTATAAGAAGATCACGAAAGGAGGTATGGCAGGAAAAAGGAATGAGGTAATGCCAAATAGCAAGTTCATATCACAGGAGTGGTACCTGCCTTTTATGGTGCAGACGAGGCGACATCGTGGCAAGATATTTAAAATGATTTAAAACAAGAGAGGTGAACTCAACAACTATGACTTTAGCATCAAATACAGAGATTATTCCTGTTAGCCTTATGAAGAAAGACTGTCCCAAGTTGGCAACCTACAATGATGCAGCAATCATCATAATGTTGATTGTCAAATATCAAATTAGAAGCATATTGATTGATACAAGAAAATTGGTCAACATTATCTTCAATCTTCTATTTAATAAAATGATTCTAGCAAGTTTGAAGCTTGCACCCTCAGTGGGTTCCCTCTATATACCCAACTGAGAAGTGGATTTGGCAAGTATTCAAGAGAAATGAACAACCAATGAGGAACCAAATTATACTAGTGAGCTATCTGCTCACAATGACTTGTCATAGATAAGGCAAGTGCAAAAGTAGATGATCCCAATCATGATGGTTAGGGCACGACGATCCGCTCCATGTATGATGATTCATCCCAAATTAGGCGGACACATAAAGAGAATATTCCAGCTAAGAGACTAACATTTAACGAACCACCTCAGATAAAAAAGATTTCTCATACAAGGGCGGCTACATGGTCAAAGTACATATTTGATAGCTCATCTCACCAATTTTGGGGATATCAACTATAGAGGTCATCATCTGATGCATGATGCTTGCCTTTTATTGGTGAGTCTCCTTTCCTATGTAATCGACTTAAATGATGTGTACCTACCTTATGTAGTTACCCCTCGATCATTTAAAAAGAAGATTTTTTAGGAGGTGAAGGACTTTTTGGCATTTTCTAGTTTCTTGTATCCTATACTTCTACTACATTTTGTGCTACTTCCCATAAAGGGAAGAGAGAGTTACTTGTACTTGTATTTTTTTTTTTTTTTTTGATAAAGTGAAATCTCTTATACTTTCTACATTCAACTTTCCATTTGTCGTCCCACTCATCTTAACCCTATTTCTCAAATACCTAAGAGGTTCTATTTCACTCTATGGAAAGATTCAGATTCAACACCATTTTAAGTGTGGTGAGCATGGATGAAGTCAAAACTAAAAGTTAGGTTCAAAGAAAAGTAAGCCATTTTGCACGGGACAACTCGACAGGCATGGGGTTGAGCACCAAATAATTTGTTACACAACATGATTTGAAAAATATTGAGGACATGATCACATGCCTAGTACAAGCAGCCATGGAGAAATTCAAGAACAAAAGTCTAAGGGTTTAAAAAAAATAAATGCTCTTCAAGTTAAGCAACTCACTAAGCTCGTCAATTGAGAAAGGAGTTATCTAAAACACCAAATGCTGATGATGAGTCATATCAGGTGAGTGAAAAAGAGGATATCAGAGAGGAGTAAGTGAATATCAATTCAACCAATGCCTTCTCCAAAATAATTATGAAATCTCACCCTCCATAAAAGATTTAAATCCTACACTTAGAGTCTTACAAAGATCGCACTGATCCCACAGACCATATAGCGTACTTTGAGTACATGACAATGCTACTGGATCTAGATGATGTAATGAAGTGTCGACTCTTTCGACTACTTTTAAAAAGTCAACCCTCATGTTGTTTTTTGTGCCTACCAGTAGGGGCCATTACCTCATTAATTGAATTTAATAGAATGTTCTCAACTCAGTTCGCTAATGCTAAGAAATCATTGAAGAGATCATAAGCTCTGTTGTAAATGAGACAAGAGCATGGAGAGCCTTTTAGAAAATTTATAACTTACTTTTATAAAGAGATGTTGGAAGTTAAATATTTAGAGCTTATTATTTCACAAGTTGCACTCGCTCAACGCCTCAGGAAAGGACCTTTTAGATATGCATATGTGCTTCAGCAGCCTAAAACTCTTGCAAAATTATTAGAATTAATGAATAACCATATTAATGTGGAGGAATATAATGAGGTCGTTCAACCATAAATGACAATTCAAGGAAGAGACTATTCAAATAGGTCACCCTTAAAGCAACTCTTTAAAGATAGATTCTAGGTGAGGAGATAAGGTAGAGGAAGAGGACAACTCACTAGATAAGAAGAAGCAATGATGCACATGCATGAATTCAAAAACCATCTGACTCATCATCACACAACAAGTATTTGCAGCCTGCAACAGTAAAACAACTAAGAGTATCAATGGCCAAGTTGAGAGAGGCCACTCAAAATAAAGAATATTTTAAGCGGCCACCACCAATAATGGCATATGGGGTCCATGTTTTCTCCATATACTACTCCTATCATCACAACCATGGACCTGACACTAAAGAATGTTAAAATATGAGGAGTTTGGTAGAGGAACTTATTAAAGATGGAAAACTCAAGGATTTCACTAGGAGGCTAGAAAAGAAAGCTGTTGAGACGGATAATGTAGTTGTGCCCAACCCATACAGTCCATATTACGGGAGTTGTGCCCACCATCTTTGGAGGAAATGGAGAGTTATTAAAGCAAGTGATCATTAAATGACTATGATCAAGGGATGTCAACTTAACAACCATAGCACAGGCGACAAATACGCAGATAATTTCGATAAGCTTATAAAAAAAGACCAACCTAAAGTTGGTAATCCTTATAATGATGTAGTCATCGTCAAGGTGTTAATCCTGATCAACACGAGAAGTTTAGTTAACATTATTTTCAAGTCCATGTTCGAGAAAATGGGCTTGGAAAGTTCCAAACTCATCCCTACAAGAGGCCACTTTATGGTTATTCTAAAAAAAGAAGAAAAAATAGAAAGAACCATGCTTCTTTCAGTTACTTGGGGTAAAGTGGAAAGGTAGTTTACGGCTACGGACAATTTCATTTTAGTGGAAGCACTCACCACCTACAACGCCATCTTTAATTGACAACTGCTCAATATATTTAGAGTAATGTTGTCAACCTACCATGTAATCAAATTCCCAATGGAGGAGAGGAAATCGCTACTAAAAGAAATTGAGGTCAATCAAAGGCTTGTTACTTACAACCAATAGGCAACTCCAATAAAATAGAAGATGTGTTATAGTTATATATCACATGCACTGGAGTGGAGATCACCGAAGAAACTAAAGAAGTGCCAACAAAACTAATCCTGAAAAAGTCCTCAGAATTAGCTTGACTTTCAGTAGTGAGCATAAAGGAGCTCTTATTTAGGCTCCCCCGGAAGATACCGATGTATTCACCAAGACTATAGTCAGGATACCAAGCATCGACATCAATGTCACTTGGTACAGGGTTAACATCAGGGAAGGTGCTCAACTAATAAAATAGAAAATGAGAAAGATTGTAGCTATAATCACTAAGCCGATCAAAGAGGAAGTCACCAAGCTACTTGAGGCTAATTTCTTCAAAGAATTCCAATATCCAAAATGAGTGTCAAATGTAGTGATGGTACAAAATTCTAATGGAAAGAAGAGAATGTGTGTATACTTCATCAACCTGAACTCGACATGTAAGAAAGATGGTTACTTATTTCTCAGAATAGGTAAACTTTTTTAACTCAATAGTGGATTATTCCATGATTAGTTTCTTTGATTCCTTTTCAGGATACTATCAAATACAAATGCATCCTATCAATTCAAAGAATACGACATTCACCACTAGAGAAGAACTATATTACTATAAGGTAATGACCTTCAGATTGAAGAATGCATAGGTGATATATCGAAAGATGGTAGATTGAGTATTCGAAGAATAGAAGAAATGAATTGTAGAGATTTATGTAGATGACCTACTAGTCAATAGTAAGTCAATTGAATAAAACATTAAATACTTGATAAAATATTCGTAACTCTAAAGAAATACAATATGCATCTTAATCCTCTAAAGTGCACATTCGGAATATGATCAAGAAAATTTCTTGGATCCTTAATCACCTAAGACGACAGAAAGGTCAACCCCGCCAAAGTGAAAGTCATACTTGACATGTCATTGCCAAGAAAGATAAAAGAAGTTCAGCACTAACTAGGCGAGTCACAAGTTTGAATAAATTTATTTCTAAGGTAGAAGAATGCTTCTCGCAGTTCTTCAAAGTACATAGAGGCGCCAAGAAGTTCGAATGGACTCTGAAATACAAGAAAGCTTTTTGAGACTTAAAAAGCTTACTTGCATCTCCACCATTATTGCAAAGCCCAAAGGAGGGTTGAGACTTTATTACTATACTTGGAAATTGGAGAAGAATCAATCACTTTTGTCCGATTTAGAAAAGAAGGCGAAAAGAAGTGACCAGTCTACTATGTGAGTAAGCCAGTAAGGCTGTTGAGTTAGATTATTCTATCATGTAAAGACTCATGCTCAAACATATTGTATCAGCATGATGACATTGACCATATTTTTAAGCTCATTCAATTTAGGTCATTGTCAATAACTTGCTCAAGAGTGCTCACTAGGCTAGTTCACTCGAAGAAATTATTGAAATGGTCAATGGAATTAAGTGAGTTTGATATATCATACTTGACTAGGACAACAATCAAGGTACAAACACTCATAGATTTTAGTGATTCGTATGATGTGTCAATCAACCTAGAGCCTTTATGGTACTTATGTAGGAAGCTCTTCAAGTGAGCAAGGCATGGTACATACACTATGTTAAAAAGTTCACCTATGATTATTATAACTCAATTAGTTAATTTAATTTTAGAGCAACAAAAAAGTAGTCCAAATATGAAGCTTTACCCAATAGGATAAGATTCCCTCGAGGACTCGACGCTCAATACATTATCATCCACTCGGACTCACATCTTATGGAAAAACAAGTGAATGGATATTATAAGATCATAGATCAATCACTTCAAAAGTATTTATTTAAAGTAAAAGAAAATATTAGAAAATTGGAATCTTTCAAATTTGAACAAGTACCTAGAGAGCATAACCAACTCGTCGACTTATTATCTAGAGCAAGTGGACTTATGGAGCAACCAACTCTTCAACTCACCCAACCAAGCATAGAGACAAGTCTATGCAAAAAAATTATGAAGATTCATGCATTTTGATAGACCCCATCAAAAAATACTTGCCAACTAGGGAACTTGAAGAAGAAATCAAAGATTCAAGGAGGTTCAAGATCAGAACTACTCAATATTTTCTAATTGGTGGTGAGTTATTTCTCATAGATTTCAATGATTCATATGATGTACCACTCAACCTAGAGTCTATATGGTACTTGTATAGATGGTTCTTCAAGTGAGCAAGGCATGGTACAGACGCTATGTTAAAAAGTCCACCTATGGTTATTATAACTCAATTAGTTAATTTAATTTCAGAGCAACAAAAAATCAATCCCAATATGAAACTTTACTTACTAGGATAAGATTCCCTCGAGGACTCGATGCTCAACACAATGTGACCCACTTGGACTCTCATCTTATGGCTAGAAAACTGAATGAATATTATAAGATTAGAGATCAATCACTTCGAAGGTATTTATTCAAAGTAAAAGCAAGATTAGAAAATTGGAATCTTTCAAAATTGAACAAGTACCTAGAGAGCATAATCAACTCTCTGACTTATTATTTAGAGCAAGTAGACGGGTGGAGCAGCCCACTCTTCAACTCACCCAACCAAGCATAAATGAAGACAAGTCTATGTAGATAAATTATAAAGATTCACAAAGTTTGATAGACCCTATAAAAAGTACTGGAAAATTAGGGAGTTCGAAGAAGAAATCAGAGATTTGAGGAGGTTCCAGATCAGAACTACCAAATATTTACCAATTTGTGGCGAGTTATTTCAAAGATCAGCTATCTCACTTAACATGAGATACATGCAAGAAAGTGAACAAAACAAAGTACACGATGAAGTACATTCTAGCAAATGAGAGGGTCACTCTATAGAAAGAATGCTCTCTTATAGAATTCTACAACAATGATATTTCTAGCCTACAATGAGGAAGGACACAAAAGAATTTGCCAATAGGTGCAAGAAATTATCAAAAGTTTGTTCCTTTACAATAGTAGTCACCATAGCTTCTACAAGTTATCTCAAGTTCTTAGCCCTTCGCTAATTGCGGAATGGACTTGATGGGACCTCTACCAACCACCAATGGGTAAAGAAAGTTCATACTCATCATGATCGACTACTTTAGCATGTAGATCGAAGAAAAATTACTCACCAAGATAATCGCTCAGGTAGTTCATAATTTTATTTGTGAGGGCGAGCTACCAATGTCAATCCTAATAGACAATGGACCTCAATTTGTCGATAAGAGACTAAAGGAATATTGTGAGTCATATGCAATTCAGCTAAAGTACACCTCGGTACATCATCTTGAAAGCAACAATTAGGTGAAAGTAGCGAATGAAAAGATTCCTAGCTTATTAAAAAAATATAGAAGGTGGCAGGACAAAATGGGTAAACACCTTATTGACCATGCTCTAGGTACTCAAGGCAACTCCAACCTTAATGACTAGGCACTCAGGACAACTCCAACCTTAACGATTAGACCTACTCCATTCATCCTATCACATTGAACGAAAGCCATACTACAAGTCAGGTATGAACTTCATGGTCAAACAATTTTAGCAATTACTGAGTTAAACCAAGAAACCAGCGAGTAGGAGAAGTGAAACATTGAAGCCATGGAAACTATATTTTATTTACTACATAAGTTAAGGATTGAAGCGCCATTGTTACAACTGCCACATTTAAGAATGGTGCTTCAAGGCTGGTGATTTAACACTAAAAGTGATAGATGTGACAACTTGCAAGAATGTTGTTAACATCACTTTTACTGAGATTAACAACCCTCCTCTTAGACCTAGAATTTGATCTAGATACTACGATTTTGTTAATCTCGAGTGAGATTAATAACCACCCTAACTTAATAATTAAGAGCTTCCTAATTAGGCACTTAGGATACTATAATTAGTAACTAAGTGTATAACTTAAACTAAAGTAGAAATGGAAGCAATAAATCAAAATGAAACTAAATATATAATCAAAATTAAATTAAAAAGTCAGCACATTAAGGTGAAAACCTAGGTTAGCCTATTGAACCCCACAAGACCTAACCTGTCCCAGTAGGATAATGTAAGTCTAATCAAATTCAAATTCAACATAATTCAATAAAAATTTAAATAAAATAAATATAAATTTAATTAAGCCTAGATTGAGTTAATTAACATGATAAACTCAATTGACCCTATTTAAAATAATCAAAAATCATCTAAATCCATTAAAATCAAATAAATTCAAATCAAATAAAACCAAAACTACAAAATAAACATATAATTATAAAGAAACATAAAACTAAATTCAGACAAGATACAAAATGGTTTGCTAGATCATTTGACCTAATATGACTCAAGTGGGCCCCACTAAACTCATGCAAAGTTTAACAAGAAACAAATTAAAATGTACTTGCCTAAAGGCTTAAAATCATTATCTTATCTCATTCAAAATTAAGCCAATCCCAATTTGAGCTAAATTTGGGCTCAATTTGGTCATTTGGCATAAATTGACACATATGGACCCCACAAAACTCAAATCAAATTTAATCAAAATTATGTCAAATTGAACTTATCTAAAGCTTAAAACTATTGAATAAACGCATTAAGAATTAATCTAAGCTTAATTTGGGCCTAATTTGATCATTGGACCTAATTGAACCCAAAATGATCATTTGTGTTATTTGATCCAATTGATTTATTTAAGTCAAATTGATTTGACTTGGACTTAGGTTAAATCAAATTAACTAATTATAAGTATTTTAAATAATTAATTTAAACTTAATCCTAAATCAGTTGGGCAAACAAGACTCACTTGACTCAACCCAACTCAATTTGGGCTAAGTTGAGTAAAATTAATTCTTAACTCAAAATGGGTTCACTCACTTCCCCATATATCAAATTCATCAAAATTTTAGCTTTAATAAAGAAAAGGGCGTGCCAAACACAAGAAAATAAATAAAGAGAGAGGTGAGCATGAGGAGAAAAAATATACATTTATTTCTTCACATGAGAGGGTATGGAGAAAAAAAAAAGAGGAGGGTTTTCTATGCACCTCATTTTTGTTTAAACATACCTTAAAAAAAAAACACACACACACACACACATCTTCTTCCAACCTGAAAAAAACCCCTCTCCCCACCTCTTGCAATCTCTAAGTCCAAGAGCTACCAATTTCTAGTAACGGGCGATAGTGCATAGCAGCTGAAGCATTCCATAGGAAGGTAAAGAAAGAGATCCGAGGAGATCTTCTAGAATCCACCGAACGTGAGCTTCGGTGAGGTAACTCCTCTAAACTTTATATCAATCATATGTTCTTATTTTTGGTGAAAAATTTGCACGAATCTAAGATTTTTCCTTAGATCCCATTGCATTTTCTTTCTTTCAATTCCCCAATATGAAATAAAGCAATTTTCAACTTAGATCATCGAAAGATCGCAAGATCCGATGATGTTTGGGGTAGATCCCATATATTTAACCATTTTTTGTCTGCTTCCTATGAGAAAGACAACCTCCGAGTCGTCCATTAATACCTCTTCACAATTAGATCTCCTTTTTTTTCATTTGATCTAACCCAAAACATCAAAAACTCATAAATAAAATAAAATAAAATACTAAATAAAAAAATGCAAATATGGGCTCTATGAAATTTTCTTTTCATGAGGAATCCAATGAACTTAAAATCCCTAAATTTGGCTTTATATTTTAGAAGTAATTTAAAATTTAGTAAAAATTATATCTCCTTAGTTACTCTTACAATACTAAACCAATCAAGTTGAAAAGTTTAGAAAATAAACCTAATGGCATTGCTTACCTATCATAAAAATTTAAAGTTAAATAGCCTTCTAGTTTAAGTGTTTTTAATTTTTAAAGTTAATTAGCTTATTTTGAATAAATAATTAACTAAAAATTATGAAAATTCATTAAAATAATTCAAATCACTTTCATAAACACTAAATATGTTAAAACAATTAATTAGACCCTCTAGATCACACTAAATCACAAAAATAATTAAATTAAGATTTTATTAAGCATTAATTAGTTACTTTAATTACATAGAATTTTAAAATATATATTTAATTATAAAAAAATCTAAAAAAATGTAGATAACCCTCTATAGAAAGCTTAGATAGAGGAGAATCTAAGAAATAAAAGCCCTAAATTTTATTAAGTGTACAACGATTAATTAGGTTTTGAAGTTTCACATAATTAGTATAATTAAGCTTTATCACTTGTCAGATTAGCTTGAATGTTATGTGATAGTCTTATGAGATTACATGTACCTTTCATAATTATTTTAAATTAATTTACTAAGTAATTTGGGAGAATCAAATTTTTAAACCTAAATTAATCATTTTTATGCATTTAATAAATAATTAAAATTAAGAAATTATAAAATTAATTATAAAAGCTTAATTATGTATTAAAATAATAAGGGTGATAAAAAAAATTAATTAGAACCTCTAGTCTTGATTATTTCTCAAAATCGCTCTAAACAGTTTTAATTTAATTAATTAAATTATTAATTACCTTAGAACTTAGAAAATTTATAATAATTAGTGCCCTCCAAAAAGTTTGACCAAGCTCTCTTTGTGCTTAGCTAACAAAGGGGTTTTCAATGAAATTAAAATCCCCAATTAGTTTGGAGATATTTTGATTGTAATTGATGATTATGGATTTTTCCTATTTCTTTAATTAATTATTAATTATAAGTGTAATTGCATTAAGATTTTTAAGGCATGTTTATTTCATGTTTATACATTTTTTTGTAAATTTTTCATAATTTTTGGGATTATACTTAGGGCTTAATTAAATTTATGGATTCATTTAGGCTTAATTGATTAAATAATTAATTAGCTTTAATTAATTCATTAAAATCATTTAAACTACTTTGAATTACTTAATGAACATAAATGGGTCAAGAGATAACTTTAATAATTTTCTCTCCTCATTATGATTTAATAATTTAAATTTTAAAAATCAACCATTAATGAATTTGATTAAGCTTAATGGTGTTTATCTTCATGTGAATACATTTATGAATTAATAACTCCAAAAAAAGTTATGTGATGATATTTAATTGCTTTTGTTTCGTTCATTTATAAATTTATCTTTCATATGTCTCATATATTCATATTTCAAAATAAATAAAAAAGTTTCATTTAATTGCATGCTTTGAATTAAATAGGGTTGCTATTATCATTAGTGAATCTTAGATTATTTTCTTAGTTAATTAAATAATAATAATATATCTATTAATCTAAATATAGATCAATATGAATAATTAAAATTTAAATTTAAAATCTAATATGTATGAACTACAATTTGAAAAATATATAGTCTGGAAACCTAAAGTCACAGGGCTACTTGTTCGAAGGAGGTCTTGATATCTCGTAACTCTAGTATAACAATAACACATACCTTAAGATTTGCGGTGAATTGCATATTAACGCTAAATTATTTTTACTTATATATATAAAGCATCTTAAAATTTTTCATTATTTCATACTTATTCCTATATATGTATGCATATGTATATGAATTAACAAATATATAGCCTGGATATCCTGGGAGCACGTGACTTTAAGTAGTCCCAAGGGGGTCTCTGATTATCTCACTTTCCTGATTCAACAATTACAAGTATTTGTATAAATTCAATATTCTAATATGCATATATAAGATATAATTAAATCATTTTCTTCTACAAAATTTTGCATCATATCTCATATGTTAATTACTAATGAAAATACATTAATTCATTCATGCATTAAGCATGAAAAAAAAAATCTAATATTATATATACATGTATTCATTAAATCTAATTACTTAATTAAGTATATTATCTAATTAAATAAATATTATAGGATGGTGAAGCAAGGTAAAAAAATATCATTAAATTAGTCATGATTTAGTTTATTAATCTTAAGATGTCTTTCATTTTTAAATAAAATCACTTAGGCCAAATCTGAACACATAGCTAAATAAAAAAAATTATAACACTTCATTAAGATGATTAAAAGTCATAAAATTTATTTTTAGAATCAACCTAAGGTTAGGGATTAAGGTGGATCTTACTTCTCCTTTCTCTCTTTAAAATTATAAGTTTGAATGAAATTAAAAAAATATAAAGAAATTAAGAGTTAAGTTTAAAATTTTTCTTAAACCATTAATGATTTAAAACATAATCACCATTTAATAAGAAATTTGAAAGTTCATCATTAGCTAAGTTCAAAGATCAAAGCTTAACATTTTCATATCACACTAAGCCATAGCACACACATTAAAATATTAAGTCATCGATTATAGTTTTAAGTTAGGGTGATGCTTTGTTGTGATGGATTGATATTTTGTTTTGTAATGTAATATTTTTAGACTAGATGTTAAAATTGTTTGTGCGTTAATCTGGATGATAGAATGTTATTTATTAGACTAATGATGCTTTATGTAGGGGATCACGTTTAAGGGACTGTTGTAATAATAAAAATTATAAATATCTTCGTTTGTAGGTGATGCTTAAATCTTTAAGTATAATCCACTGAGAGAGGTGGGTTTGGTGACCCAATGCACAGCAAGCTAAGCCCCAATATGTGAAATATAACTATTTGGTGTAAATGTATGTATTTAGAATTCATCCAATGATAGTGACAGGTAACCATGGTGGGTGGTGACAAGGCCAGTTACATACGATATATTTAGAATCCATCCAACATCAACAGAATTTGAAATGAACTAAAAAATGACTTATAAATGAACTTGAGATTAAATGAATTTTTATATTGCATCCATTTTACTTTAAATTAATCACCAAAAGTTTAAAAACCCTTATACATAAAGTACAATATAGTCATTTCACTTTAAATCAAACAATCCCTTAAACATTTTTATTCAGCAAAATAATAATTAAGTGCTATAATCATAATATTACATAAAATTATATTTTATTTAAGAAAATAAGAGAGAGAGAGAGAGAGAGAGAGAGAGAACGGAACTGCCTCTTTTTTCACTTAAAAGCCCACCTTCAATTTATATTTTATGCAATTAATTTCTCCCAAAAAAAAATTCAATTTAACATATTATTGTCAAATGATTACTTAATTAATTAAAATAAAAGTTCATAAGTAAGCTTACTCACTTATATTTTTTTATAAATTTGATGATATTATTTTATTAATTATTTATTTTTTTAAAATATTAATTATACATATATTTATTTTATTAATTATTGTATTATTTAATTATTTAAAAAATTTATTCACCCTCAAATGAAGAGCCCATCTCTCTCTCTCTCTCTCTCTCTCTCTCTCTCTCAACAAAAGGAATTTGGAGGCAAACAAGAATTTGAAATTAAAATTAAACTAGGCCCATGATGTCAACAAGTACAACTCTTCTTCTTCCTCTATTTTTTTGTTATTGTTCTTCTCTCTGCTCATCTTCAGGGGAAGAGCTTGACTGTCTTTCTCCTTATGCATTCGTAGGGATAGCTGTTGAGTGAGAATGGCGAAACAAGATCTCTATTTTGCAAATCTGAAGAGTCTCAGCCTCACAATTTTGATTGGCCTGCTCAACATGAAAATTTTGATGAGATAGTGCCAATAAGAATACCAATATACTATCCACAGAAATTGTGAAGAATGATGCATAAGCTGGGAATTCATATTGGAACTACTAAATATAGAACTCAAATATTTAACATGATGTGGAGTTAAAAAAAAGTCCTTAGACATTGCAAAGAAGTGATAAGTTTATCACTAAGAGTCTTAGGTTCATCTACAAATCTCATCAAAATAAAACTTGTTATAATATAATAGAAGTTGAGATAGAAACTAATAATGATGAAGAATATGAGCTCCATGAAATTCTTCTTACAAATGATGAAGAAGTGGAAGCCAAGCTTGCACCTGAAGAACTTGAAGATGGTAGACAACAACTACTATGGATGAACTCAAAGAAAAAAACCTAGGAGCAGAGGATGATCCCTGTCCAACTTTTGTCAGTGCTCTTCAGCCTGATGAGAAAGTCGAAGAGCTAAAAATGCTACTTTGTGAATTCAGAGATTGCTTTACCTTGACATATTCTGAAATGCCAAGCTTATCCCCTAATGTAGAGGTTTACAAACTGGCTATTAAACTAGATGCATCACCTATTAAACAAGCTCCTCGGTGAATGAGATTGGAGATTGAAGAATAGGTAATTATAGAAACTAAGAAGCTGATCAAAGCAGACTTTATTTGGGAGGAGAAGCATACATATTGGATAGCTAATATCGTCCCAGTTAAGAAGAAGAACGGCCAAATCCATCTCTGCATTGTCTTCCAGGACCTAAATAAGGTGTGCCCAAAAGATGACTTTTTGCTTCCAATATCAGAACTACTAGTGGACAATACTTCTAACTACGACATGTTCTCATTCATGGATAGATCGTTGAGATATAATCAAATCAAGATGGCGCCTGAAGATGAAAGACATAGATCATTCATAACACCTATTGGCATTTAGTGCTATACATTCATGCCTTTTGGTTTGAAAAATGCTGGAGCTACATACCAAAGAGCCATGATGTGTATTTTTGAAGAGTTGATTCACCAGAAGGTGGAATGTTATGTTGACAATTTGGTGGTGAAGAGCTTAAATCGTGAAAATCACTACGAAGACTTGAGAATTGTATTGGAGAGAATCAAAAAATATGATATCAAGATGAATCCTCTAAAATATGCATTTGAGGCATCCTCCAAAAAATTTCTTGGGTATATTGTACGTCATAGAGGAATTGAAATTGATCATGCTAAAATCCAAGCAATCGTGGAGATGCTTCCATTGAAGAGTTTGCGTCTGCTATGTTCTTTACAAGGATAGCTTGCATTAATCCGTAGATTTATATCAAACCTATCAGGACACTGTCAACCATTTATAAAGTTGATGAAGAAGGATGCTCTATTCAAATGGGATAAGGAGTGTCAAGAAACCTTCATTAGTATTTAAAGCTACCTGCTAAATCCACCAATCCTTGTAGCGCCTACTCCTAGGAAGCCCCTCATTCTATACATAGCTGCATTAGAAGAATCCCTTGGAGCATTATTGGCACAATACAATGAAGAAAGAAAAGAGAACGCTCTTTATTATGTTAGTCGAAGATTAATAGGAGCAGAAATAAGATACTCTCCGATAGAGAAGCACTGTTTGACATTGATCTTTGCAGTCCAAAAGCTCCGTCACTATATGTTATCTCATAAGATTACCCTCATCTCAAGGGCCAATCCACTGAAATACTTGATGACAAGACCAACATTGACAGGTCGCTTGGCAAGATGGGCAGTATTGCTTTTACAATTTGATATCACATACATTCCGCAGAAAGCAGTGAAGGTACAAGTCTTAACAAATTTTTTATATGCACATCTCATCCCTGCGAACTCTTCTCTTAATGATAATTTGCCCAATGAGCAAATTATGCTCATTCATGAAAGAGAAAAATCACAAGTTTGGGAAATATAGTTTGATGAAGCCTCATCGATCAAACAAGTCAAACCTCTAAATTTCCTAAGGGTAAGAGTAGGAATTGGTATCGTCTTCATAACACCAGAAGGAGGGATAATGAGATGATCATATGGGTTGACCGAGCCAAGAACTAATAATGAAGCCGAGTATGAAGCATTAGTGGCAGGTCTTGAAGAAGCTATTTTTATAAGTATCCAAAATATGCATATTTTCAACTATTCTCAGCTTATTATAAATCAAGTACTTGTCATCTATAAAATCAACAAGCTTGAGTTAGCTTTCTATCACAAGCAAGTTCTTGAGCTTATGAAGCAAATATCAAATATCACATTAACTTGAGTCTCTCGATCCGAGAATAGCAAAACAGATTGCTTAGAAAAGTTAAAAAGAAATGACAAGTATGAATGATGATTATGTCATGATTGACATATTTACTCGATAAGTTCTAAGGCCAGTAAAGTATCAATCCCCGCAGGTAGAGGGGTTATCAAATTTGACCCAACACTATGTGACTCAGGTTGCTCCTCATACTCCTCAAAATCAATAAGAAGTTGTACCGAGAAGAGCTAAGCCTGACATTGCTTCATAAAAGTAGTGTGAAGCTTTTGTTGTACAAGAGCCACATGATTGGAGGCAACCCTTTATCGACTACTTTAAAGAAGGAAAATTACCAAATAATAAATCACTGGCAGCTCAAATCGAGAAGAGAATATTGCACTATGCTTTCATCAACAATACTTTATATCATAGATCCTTGAACAAATGTGACTACAATACCTAAATGTAGATGAAGCTAGAAAAGTGATGGTTGAAGTTCATAAAGGACTTTGTGGGGCACATCAGTCAGGTCCCAAGATGGCAGTAAAAGATTAAAATATTGGGTTATAATTGGCCATCTTCAGTGAGTGACTGTATCAATCATGCTAAGATGTATCACGAATGTCAAGTACATGAAAATATAATCCTCCAACCTCCTAATCCACTACACCCAATAATAGCATCATGTCCATTTGAATGTTGGGGTACAGATGTAATTGGACCAATTGATCCACCGTCATCAGCTAGACATCGCTTATCCTAACAGCGATTGACTATCTCTCTAAGTGGGCTGAAGCTACCCTGTTTAAAAGAGTTTCTGCTGACCGAGTGATCAACTTCTTCATGCATAATATGGTCTATAGATTTGGAGTGCCGCACCAAATAATTTTTGATAATGACATAGCTTTCAAAGTGCAAAAATTATATATTCATCGAACGACATAAAATTGATTGGCGATGCTCTTCAATATACAATACAAGAGCAAATGGTTTAGCAGAGGTCTTCAATAAGACATTAGTCAAGCTGCTCAAGAAGATTCTTACTAAAAATAAGAGAGAATGGCATACCAAACTGATAGAGGTATTATGGGCATATCAAACCACCTACAAGATGCTGACTAAAGCCACTCCTTATTCATTGGTATTTGGAACTGAAGTAGTTCTTCCAGTTGAAGTTGAGCTGCCTTCACTTCGAGTAGCCATCCAATACGGTCTAACTGAAGACCAAAATGCTCATTTGAGAATGGAGGAACTCGACATGCTTGATGAAGTTAGATTGCAAGCTCATCAAAAAATTAGAATTTTATCGAGCAAAGATGTCCATGGCTTTTGATCATGCGGTGTAGCCTCGAACATTTCAAAAAGGAGAATTAGTTCTGTTGTTGAGAAGACCAATTATTCATAATCAAAAATTTGGTGGTAAATTTGAGCCTAATTCAGAGGGCCCTTTTGTCATTGAAAAAGTGTGTCAAGGAGGGGCATACCAACTTATTGAACTAAAGGGTAAAAGACTAATGCCACCAATTAATGGTTGATGTTTGAAAAAGTATTATACATGAGGAATACATTCTCGAAGTATAATAGAAATCTCCCTACAAGATAGGGGACATTTTTTTAGTATATCTATTTAGGTCGATATCACGCTTCATGCTGAGATCCTTAAATAAATATACTCACTCTAGATGAAAAAAGCTTTTTCATGAAAATTCCCCTGTTACACAGGGGGCATTTTAGATTTATATACATAGATGAAAGCAATGTTACATGTTAAAACCCTCTTAAGAGCATATCAATTCAAATATTGATATATTTTCATATTTTCATCTTGAAAGTTCTTCTAAATGTGCTTTAGAATCACCCCCTGCAAAATAGGGGCATTTTTAGTTTATATCAATGTGAGTTGATATTGTGCTATAAGATGAGATCCTCGAATATATTCTGATTTAGATTGACATCAAGCTTTACGTCAAAATCCCTGAATATATCCATAATTATTTTTGTTAAGTTACAGGTTCTTACAGGAACAAAAATAATTTATTTCTACTCATGAAAAAACCACCCTAAATGTCAAAACTTTATCTCCCATATTTGCCAAATTTTAGAGATTAGTCAGAAGAACTCCCAATTTTAGAAGCTTCAATCAATTAAGTTAGAGAAACATCAACCTCTACATCTTAAAGTATAGGACACGGATGGGTTCTAAAGGTCGAACTCAATAAGCTAACAAATGATTGAGTTGTTGACGCTCTACACACTCAACATGCCATAAGAAAAGGCCGCAATGAAAGAGCCCCCGTTCGTCAGTCTGATGACAAATCACCAACCCCTTACAGTTTAAGTTGAAGACTCGAGTAGGTTCTAAAGGTAGAACTCAATAAGCTCAAATATGGCTGAGTTGCTGACGTTCTCCTCACTCAACAAGCCATAAGAAATGGCCGCAGTGAAAGAGCTCTTGCTCGTTAGTCCAATGATGATAGCTGTTCAATCTCAAACCAGATCTAGCTTAGTGATTACAAGCAACTAGTATCCAAGAGATCTTTTTACTCGATCTATAGATCAAGACAATCTGAGGAAACTCTCAATTCAGGGTTGCCTCAAATCAATCTATATGTTGCCCGCATGGTGATATCTCAAAATATTCTCAAATGATATGATCAAGCTGAAAGCACAGATCAAAGCCAATCTCCTCATCAAGTCTGTCAAAGAAGAAAGCACAGGATCGAGGAAGCAATTCCATAGTTCATACAAAGTCGATGGTCGAATTAAAAGAATTTTATAGTTATTCAATATGTTAAAGCACACATTACTACACTGATAACTCAGCAGAGACCTAGTGTAAGTCGGAATGCTGGGTCATCTGTATGCACTCTTCAATGAATCCATCAAAGCAATAAGCACAGGATTCATGGCATACATACACTTCCTGATAAGTCAATATGGACAAATCAGGTCAGTCCTTCATCAAGTCTTTTAAGCTTAAAGCTAGGATAGAAGGAATTTCAAATTCGACCAAGCATGGATAAACCAATTCCCTAATGGAGTCCTTCATCAGAATAAATAAACTAATTCCTCCAATAAACTAAATCAAGCACGAAGCTAGGATTGGAGGAAACTCAAATCTACAAGGACATAAAAAAAAGAGATCTTCAGCAAAGTCATTGAAGTTGAGAGTAGATGGTGTAAGAACCCTTATCTATCCGACAAGTCGATTCTGACAAATCGGACAAGCCCGTCATTTAGCATGTTCTAAATAATGAATCATACTAATGATAAATCCTATCGAAGCTCTGTAAACTATTAGAATCGAAGCTAAAATGATCCAAGTTCTGTAGCTAGCCTAAAGGGTCAACTAGTTTTCATTAAACATAACTCGCTCCATGCACGAATCACATTTGTTGACCTCCATATATGTGCCATAATTTGAGTCAAGCTCACAAGTCAAATTTGACGGACTTCGGAAGTGACAGTGCATAAATCGGGGCTCAAAATACACTGAACGTCATCGATTGGGAACCTTAGCTTTGAAATCACTTTCCTCACAAAATGTTGAGGGTTTTGTAGTTAAGGAGGCCCCCAAGTCATTGCAATTATAAAAATTTAGGGATTCTATTTTGGAGCATCATTCTCAAGTCAAGAAGTTGATGTAGAACTTATGGATGATTCATATAAAGAATTAATAGAATTACTTTTTTGATTGGTACTCGTCTTGTGTTCATAACTTAGCAAAAAAAAAAAGTTTAATTCTATATACATGGTCTAAGCATAGGTCGGATTACTTCGAAAGGCTATGGAACAATAAATGCAAATGCTCTCAATCAAGACCAGGACTAGGCTTCGATACAGTAGGCCTAGTCGATGCTGATGATTACTGCTTGTCTATTACCATTCATTTGAAATCTAATAGATTCTTTTAAAATCACATTAACTCATATGAGGAGGTATTCTTAGAAACTTCAGATGATCTAGATGATTTTTAAGCCAAAGATGCATCGTGAGAACTCGAAGAAGAAATCAAGTCAACCATCGACTAGCTCAAAGAAATCAACTTGGGAACTGAAGACAACCCACACCCGATAAACATCAATTATTTGTTGAACAAAACTAAAACCAATGACTTAGTTATGCTACTCACTGAGTTTAAGGACTACTTTGCATAGAGTTATAAAAAAATGCATGGATTGGCTCCTGACGTAGTGGTCCATAAGCTAGCAATATAGCCCGATGCTAACCCTATCAAGCAAGCTCCCAGATGCATGCGATTAGACATTGAATAGTAGGTCATTTTTGAAGTCAAGTAATTGATTGATGCTGGTTTCATCTAAGAAGAAAAATACTCCACCTGGTTGGCTAGTGTCATCCTAGCTAAGAAGAAGAATGGTCATATTTATATATGCATCAATTTTAGGGATCTAAATAAGGCATGTCCAAAAGAGAAATTTTCACTGTGAATACCATAACCGATGTTGGACATTACCTCATCTCATGCGGTCTTTTCTTTCGTGGATGGTTCATCTAGATATAACCAAATAAAGATGACACCTGAAGATGAAAGAAACACTACCTTTAGAACCCCAATCAGAATTTATTGCTATAATGTCATGCCTTTTGGCCTTAAAAATGCGAGTACCACATACCAGTGGGTCATGACTCGAACCTTTGATACTAATTCATCACGAAGTAAAATGTTATGTCGATGATCTCCTAGTCAAAAGTAAGGAAAAGGAAGACCATCTCTTTGAATTGAGAGTAGTTTTCAAGTGGTTAAGATAATATAACCTCAAAATGAACCCTCTAAAGTGTGCATTCAGAGTAGCTTCATAGAAATTTCTTTGATTTATTATCCACACCGTAGAATCAAAATTGACTCAGAGAAGATTAAAGCGATATTAGAAATGCCACCCCTAAAAGTTTAACTCAACTCAGATCATTCCAAGGGCAGTTGACATATCTAAGATGCTTTATATCCAACCTATCAGGCAGATGCCAACCATTTTCAAAATTGGTCAAGAAGGAAGCCAAGTTCAAGTGGGATGACTAGTGCCTGCATGCTTTCCATAACATCAAGCAGGACCTGATAATGCTATCGGTCCTAATCGCCCCTAACCTAGACAAATCACTTATAGTCTACACAACTATGTTAGATGACTCCCTTGGCACTTTGTTGGCCCAAGCCAATAGCAAAAGGAAGGAGAACACATTTTGCTATCTCAGCCGACGTCTAATCCCTACTAATGCAAATTATCCACCCATTCAGAAGCATTTCCTTATTTTAATCTTTGCATCCCAAAAACTATGCCATTATATGCTTTCTCAAAAAGTAAACTTGATTTCTAGAATCAATCCACTATAACATCCCATGACACAGCCGACACTATCCAGATGGTTGGTATGATTGTCTATGATTTTGTCATAGTTTGATATCACTTTCGCACCGTGCGGTGAAAGGGCAAGCACTCACGGATTTTTTAGCAACACACCCACTTTCTATTGACTCCCCGCTTAATGAAAATCTCCTCGATGAACAAATCATGAACTTAGGTGATACTAACACTCGTAGCAGGGAAATGTACTTTGATGGTGCAGCTTCCTCTCAAAGAGAAGAAAAACCACAATCTACTCTTCTAGGAAAGCCAGGAGTAGACATAGTTCTCCTATCTCTCAACCATGATATAATGAGATTCTCATATCATCTATCCAATCCTTACACCAACAATGAAGCCAAATATGTGGCTTTGGTTGCCAGTCTAGAGTTAGCCATCTCATTAGGCAACTAGAACATTAACATCTTTGGGGATTCCCAACTAGTGGTCAACCAAATTGCTAGGTCCAATAAGGTCTTAAAGCCTAGAATCCATTACTACCATAAGTATACCATAGAGTTGTTGGCCCAAATTCTAGATGTGATCATTTATAGGATCCATAGAGGAGAAAATGCAATAATAGATGCTTTAGCCAAGC
The DNA here is from genome assembly GCA_021442155.1 of Cymbidium sinense. Classification (NCBI taxonomy): domain Eukaryota; kingdom Viridiplantae; phylum Streptophyta; class Magnoliopsida; order Asparagales; family Orchidaceae; genus Cymbidium; species Cymbidium sinense. The sequence goes on from CM038222.1 coordinate 101,013,504, forward strand.
TTGCCAAGGAGTTGTCATGTATGGATGATAATTCTATATCAATAGAGTCCACAAAAGGCAAGTCTTACCTCTTATAGAATACTGAACTCATCAAAAAATACTCTCTTGAAGGGGAGGTTATCGTTGCCAAAAAGGATGAAGAACTAGATTGGAGGCAACCCTTCATTGATTACCTAAATAAAGGCAAACTACCTCAAGAGAAGTCCCAAGCACATCTAGTGAAGCAAAGGGAACTTTCTTATGCCCTCGTGGATGGTGTCTTATACTTGTGGTCCTTCGATCATAAGTGGTTGGTTGTTTAGACAAGCATGAAGCCTATAAGATCATGACTAAGGTACATTCAAGATTATGTAGAGCTCACCAATCCAGTCCCAAGATGAAAGTTAAAATCAAGAGACTTGGATACTATTGTCCGTCGATGATCACCGATTGCATGGATGTAGCTAAGCGATGACACCAATGCCAAGTACATGGTGTGGTCATACACCAACAACCCAACATTCTACATTCAACTTTGGCCTCATGGACATTCGAGTGTTGGGGTATTGACATAATGGGTCTGATTGATCCTGCTTCTTCATAGGGTCACCAATTTATCTTAGCTATGTAATTTTTTTCCAAGTGAGGTGATTACGCCGGGAGGTCAAAGCTCAACATGTGCTCTAGTTTTTTAGAAACCATATCATATATAGATTTGGGGTTCTCCGTCAAATTATATATGATAATAGTACTACATTCAAGAGCACCAAATTCAATAGCTTTGCCCGAAGACACAACATAGATTAGAGATACTCTACCATCTATTACTAGTGGGTGAATGTTTTAGCAGAAGCCTTCAACAAAACTCTGATAAAAATACTTAAAAAGACACTCGATGATAGCAAACGATAGTGGCATGAGCAGTTAGTTGAAGCTTTGTGGGCCTATCACACCACCTATAGAACTCCAACTCAATCTACCCCTTTCTCCTTAGTGTATGGGTCTGAAGCTGTTTTACCATTAGAAGTCCAACTCCCATTGATAAAGATAATTGTGGGTAGCAAGGTTATAACCATTAAGAATGCCAAGTTGTGGTTAGAAAAACTCGAAGGTTTGGCGGAGAAACGGTTGCAAGCAAGTTAAAACCTCGAGTTTTATAAAGAAAAATTGATTCAAGCTCACAACAAGTTGATTTTCCCTAGAGCTTTTTAAGTAGGAGAGCTTATTTTAGTTCTAAGGAGACTAATTATTGCCCTTCGCAATATGAGAGGCAAGTTTGAACCCACTTGGGAAGACCCTTTAATAATAAAGAAGACTTACCAAGAAGGATCATATCAACTCCTTAACCATAAAGGAGAGCGTCCGATGCTTCCAATAAATGAGCTCTACCTTAAGAAATATTGCCCATAAAATGATGTTTGAAAATTTTTTCCATCAATAAAACTCTATTTCAAATCACAAATCTCTTGAAATTAAAAGCTTTGTCCCTTTGTGGACTTTGTGGCATGTTTAGGGTAGGTATAAGAGAACCCGAGCGACATTTTATCCCTCATTAGCATATCACAAACACCAAATTACACAAACAAAAAATAAAATAAATATAAATTCTTTATCTTGGGCTACATTGAGTTGAGATAACGCTCCAGCGGCCCTCACTCAGTAGCTACTTTAGGTTAGGTTTGATTCACTACCTAGCTAGTGTGTTTCCCTGGTGGTCTTTCTGCTTAGACAAGGCTGGGAGGTTAGAAGGGGAGGGGGCCGAGGATGTAAGTCCTTGTGCTGTCTTCTAGCTCAACCACTGCACACTGATGAGCACCTTGCTAGTATGGTATGTCTTATTGCATAATCGATAAGCTACCTTCATGTTGTCCTTATTTAAGAAGATATATGTTTCTGTGCTTTCTTCTTGAACTAGCCATCGTGCATCGACCAGGTCTGAGTTTATCTTTGAGGATTAGGGTAACACCCCCAGTGGCTCCTTTCCTCCTGACTATTTCAAGTTTGGGTTCAATCCTTCTTTATGACTTCCCACTTAGTAGTTGCCCTAGGTCAAATAGTAGCTTTCTAGTGGATGACAAACTGTCCCAATGATCAGCTCCACTACGGAAGATGTAAGCCTCTTACGCTTTATTTATAGATTGATTGTCTCACACCGATGTACACCTTAGGTTGGTTGGAGTCCACTATGCTGATAGCGACCCACTCGATGGATAACACCACTTAGGCAGATGTAAGTCCCTACACTTTCTCCTTGAGCTGACCACCGTATACTTATAAGATTTCTTTTTCGGGATCGAGATAACACCCCTAGAGGCACCTCCCCTGTGGGTATTCTATTTGTATCATGTATTTGGAGACCCCATCTAGACACTACCTAGGTTACTACTGGATTGGACAATTCCCCATTGCATTCATAATCAGATTATGCTAACTAAATAGCTCTTTAATTAGCCCATTCATTTCATTAAGGCAGGTATTGAGCTGACTGATCACTTGATCACTTTGTTGTAGTTGAGAGCCCATTTATCATTGTAATCTTCTTATAACATAAGCTAGCTCTTCCATGACTTCAACCTCTACTCGGGTTTCAGCTTCAGGTTGTTGGTGATTAGTGTTCTCTTAGTGTCCTCCTTCATCTTGTTTCTTGGGCACCACATTTCTATTTCACAAACATGTGTCATCCATACAAATGATCTGACCTCCATGTCATCGATATCATCGTTATTGTGGAGGTCTGGGAATAATTACTCTTCATTAGTTGGGAGATCTTCATCTTCCCAAAAGACTCGATTGTCTTCCTCATCATCTGCTAGCAGATTTTTGTTAGACTAGCATTTCCAGTTGATGATAGGAGAATTTACTCCTTCACTATCTAGCAGAGTGAGTTTACGATCGATGATTTGGGGTTCTTTTAATACCCAAATCAATTGGGACCTCCCATTGGTGGATCTCTAGGTATATATCTTAGGTGTCACACCTTGGTGTTCATCAGATATATGTAACTGTCAGGGACTTCTAGTAGTGGATTTTTGAAAATGTATCCCAAATGTCACACCTTTGTGCTAATCGTGTGTAGGTTGTGATTATCTGGACCTTTCAACAACTGGCCGCTCAGTGTCTTTGTGTTTGAGGGCTTGTTGTTGGTGTTCACCGACTATGATGCACGCAGGCTTAGAGTCCTGTTAAAAATGAGCATGATATTTTTAAATATTTCTACCTCTTTTTTTATAGGAGTTTGTAGGGTTGGCAACCTAGCTCTCCAACTTCTTTATTATTCTCTAAAGTTTCTATTTCTGACCACCTTCAAAACCTCTTAAATTTTGGAGGAAATAGATTCTTCCTTATGTGGTTGATTTTGTGGACCAAAATATATATCCTAGAATGATTTCTTCATAGCTCCTCCTGAGCTATTTCTTTTGACCCATCTAAGTGTATCAAAGTTGTTGTTGGTGGGTACATTCGCTTCCACCACTAGATCAAATTTTTGTTCGACATGCATGAACAATCCAGAAGCTTTGTGGGCAGCATAATATTTTTTGTGGGCCCTCTTAGATGTTTTGGTGCCTGAGATAGACGTTTTATAGTCATGTGTTTCCGGGGCAAAGGTAGCATTATTCTGATACATTGCTGAGTGGATTAACTATGATGGATTTTAACTTGGGCCTAGTAGCTAGCTTGTCCTCACAAGGGGGTAATTGGCATTGCATTTGACAAAATCTCAAAGATAGAGGCCTTCATTATGCTCTGGGATTTAGGGTTGGGAGCATTTGGGATGATCACATTTTCCGCTTCCCTTTAGCGAATGCCTTTAGCATTCCAATGCCCTTGATCACAGGCTTAAAAACATATCCAGTTGGCAAGAACTGAACAACCTCTGATATCATTCCAAACTAGAGAGTAGCTCCAACAAATCAATATTGATTACTTCTTGAGGGAATCTTATTGTAAATCCTTCACCCAGCTTTACAGTCATCGAATTCTTAATATTTGTCATTAAGAAACCTGGCCATAGATCTTAAAATTTGTAGAGATTATAATGCTTTCTCTATGATGAAACCATATAGATCTAACTAGAGATGGAGAGATAAGTAGTCCCAAATGGAGTCACCAGAAATATGATCGCTTTGAAAGAACACCATGGAGGATGCGCTCTACCATCTTTATTGGGATGGGGTAGGAGCATGTTCTTTTGCAAGGCAGATTGATATATATTCAACTAGATTTTTTTTAACATTATGTTAGCATTTGTTTAGATTTACTTCCTGTGGATGCAAGTATCCATAGTTAATTACCCATCTTAGTGCAGTAAGAGAGCATTCTTGATTAATGTTAGAAATGAACATATCTATTTAACATGCATTGGTGTCTTTAGAGGTGTGTATGGCATAGATGACTGTCATGTATAATTTGTATAGCGAATGAAGAGATTGAGCATATGTCCTTTTGGAATGCCAAGATATAATTTAAATATTCACACTATAAGAAGCATAAACATTTAACGCATATCATATGGTGAATAATGAATGAAGACATTATGCAGCTTAAAGAATATAATGTGGGGGGTGGGGGGATGATAATATATGCCCGATCAAGATCCCATGTTTCCGTCATCCTGGGCTATCGTGGTCTCTAGTCTATTTAGTTAGAGAAATTATTCCTAACTAAATAATCCTTGTCAGCAGTCATGGGTTGCATTGTCCAAGGTGTTCTTATAGACCTTGGGTAACATTTATCTAAGGAGACAAATTGAAGTCAACCTTAGCAAACATAAATCTTTTTTTTATTAATTATATTTCACGATTCATAGCTCAAGGGACATAGTAATTAGGAAACATACAAGATATTATCGTGATCAAAAAATAATGGAACTATATGGATGTCAAGCCACCTAGCCAGAGGGTTCTGGTCATATCCACATTTTATGTGGTGTAATTTGACAGCAATACCACACAAATAGAGGACATAGGTCATATCCTTACTGGAATGAGATTATTTGAGTATGAGCATAAATAAATTTATATGACATAGGCTCTTTTGTGAGCAAAGGTTTTCTTAGCTTATCATCCTTGATCAATAGCAACGGATGGACAAAAGATTATTTTCTTTAAGTTTTATTGATTGAGGAACTTCATTTAATTTAAATATATCCCCTTCAGATGAATCTTACAATTGGTACGGCCATCATCGAGGAAAAGAATAGGTTTTGGTAACCTAGACCCAGTTATAGAACCCAACCAAAGAATATCCCACGCGATCCTTAGATATTAGAGTTAGATTTTTTTTATGCATATGTTGGAGCAAATGCGAGAGATCTTATTTTTAAATTAACTCGTAAATTATCCTCAAGCATTAGATTTAGGTAATTATTATTATGTCAGGGCCCATGTGGGTTATTAATACATATATCAAGCATAACGCCTCGATGTTGCATGGTCAGCAACATGATGCTGCATGGTTAGCATCGTGGCACTAATGTCATTGCCCATATTGATCATTTCACTAGCACCTTAGCATCGATATTATAGCATCGCAGTGCCAGTAAAATGTTAGTTCAAGCTAACTGATAGACATTCAAGCACTTTAATGACATGGAAAACTTTTTTGACTATTATCACAACATTATGTCTGAGCACCATAGTGCAACATTAATGCGACACAATATTTTCTGTTTAAGAAATTATGGTAATTAATGTCCCTTTTTTTATCGATGTAGTAATTTCCTTGACCATCTGACCAGTGTGGCGGTGCTGCATGTGAGCACTACAGCACTGGGCCGTTGTTTTAAAATTTGAGAGGTTAGTGCCTCGGTGCTAGACCCGACTTATAAATAGACTGTTTGGATAGCTGAAATTTCCACTCTGCATTCCCTTTAGAGTCTCTCTCTCTCTCTCTCTCTCTCTCTCTCTCTCTCTTCTAATTTATACTCTCTCATACACCATGCTTGTAAAATATGTTGGTAAGGGCAAGAAGAGGGTGGCCATCAATGACACTAACAGATTTGTTAGTCTAGAGGCCGTGGAGAGGTACCACCATGCCCTCATACATAGGCATCTAATCTTGGAGATGAGCTTCTACAATCTAGGTGGGCACATAGAGAGCATCATTATCAAGCAAGGTTGAGCGAAATTAATGACAATAAATCTGGTGTCATCCCCGTGGTGTGAGAGTTCTTTGCCAACATGAAGGAGCACTAGAATAATCAAATTTTTGTTTTGAAAAAACTAATAAGTTTTTTCAGTACTACCTTTAACTATGGTCTATCGAATGTAAATTATGACTAGTGTCATTTTTATTATAATGATCATCCTAACTTTGATGAAATCTTTAATTTTCTCACTGTCAAACATTCTAATACCCAGTGGAAAATGTGGGAGGAAAAAACTATCAATTTTCCTTCTACTGGCCTCACAGTTAAGGCTAAAGCTTGGCATTACTTTATTTCTACCAAACTGATGCCCACTGGGAATATCAATGAGGTAACTAGGGATAGGGCCAGTTTGAATTTTGTAATTTAAAAGGTCTTTACAATGGATGTAGGGAAGATTATTTATTATTCTATCTATAATATGCTTAAAGATAGTACTACCATAGCCACTGGTCATCCTCTTCTTATTTATGCTTTGTGTGTTGACTTAGGTGCGACAGGGGATCCTGATGAGGAAGTCTTTATACAAAAAGCTCCCCTAACCAAAAAGGTCATTGAAGGTTTTGTTCTTGGATTGAGGTGGGGGAAAGCTCATGAGTCCCTCGATCTCTGGCCAAATCCTTCAAAACCATAAATGAGGAATTCCAAGAAATTAGAGGATAATTCTCAGGCCTAAGGAAAAAAGTCATGAAACTATTCGACGCCAACAAGAACTGGAGAAAAAATTTGACCAACACATGGATCAATTGTAGCAATAGTTTTCATACATGGAAGAGTTTAATATCTCGCTTATGCACATGTTTGAAAACTGTGGATTTCATGCGGGTCCTACTGAAACTTCTTTTCTTGTGGTGCTTCATTACCATCTTTATGTAAGCACCCCACCAGAGCCAGAGGAGAAAGATGAGGAGGAGGATGATGACTTTGACTACTAGCTTTCCCCATTTTTTATTTCTTTTATATTTTTATTTTATATTTATACAATTTATGTAACCCCACTTTCTTTATATATTAATAAATACATCAATTTTCTTTTATGTATTTATTTTTTCTCTGTGTAAATGTGTGGTTTTTTATCATTTCGGAAGCTCCATAATTAAAATAATAAAATTTCTTCACCTAAAAAATGACACCAGAGAGGGAGCACCGCAGTGCCATCAAAGTGTGTATTTTTTTATTTTTATAGAGAGCTCAGCACCTCGGTGCTGTAGTTCCAACACCTTGACGCTGTTATCCTATAGGACTTAGGCTTATAACCCGAGAGGGAGGCTCCTCGACACTCATTGTACCACATCACGGTGCTCGATAGAGGTTCACTTTAGTCATTCTACCCGAGAGGGGACCTTGGCACTCATTGTTCAGCACCGCGACACTAACCTAAGCAAAACTCAAGTGTATATTTTCTACGTTGGATGTCCCATGTTTAATAGAAGTGTTAAAATTTTGGAACATCGCGGTACTCAAAATACAATGCCGATGCGCTGATAATATTCTTTAAATAGGCTAAACCCAAGAGTATAGCATCATGGCGCTCCAGGTACAACATCGAGTTGTTGTTCACTTAATGCCTAAAATTGAAAAATTTGGTGGGATAATGCTTTAACAATGCTATATTTCTTTTACATGTTCAATGCAAGGCACTCTTCTCCCTTATTTCGGATTTAGGATCAATGAAAATAGGGCTTTATTTTACGCTAGAACTAAGTTCGATGAGGTAACATGTTGTAAGGCATGGCACCTCGGTGCTAAAGGAATGTCACTATTGTTCTACATCAAGTGCAAGAGACTCGAGTGCATAGCATTGCGATGCCGTATAGTTGGTGCCACGACGCTATAGGTTAGAGCCATATGACTATATTTCTCGAGAGTGTGGTGCCTCAGCACTGGGCTTTTGGCACTATGAGTCGGGAATGCATAGTTTGGAGAGAAATTCTTACAAAATCTAGCAATTTTTTATAAATTTTTTGACAAAGTAACATTTTAGCAATGCTATGTTCTAGTATTTTGGTGTCATCTCCCTTGTCCCGGATTTAAGATCAATGGGGGAGGTCTCTTTTCTTCTTGCACTGGAACTAAGTTCAACGTCAGAGGTTCTTTGATAAAAATTCATGCAAAGAGAGAAAAGCCAGGTAAAAGAATGCAAGAAGCATTTTTATAGCAAATCTTTTACCTTAATAGGTGAGAAATGGCTTTCGTCAAAGTAAGAGTTGATCTTGTAAAGAACATAGGTTCCCAGAAGTAAGAATTTCTATAAAAATGAGAGAGATTTAGCCAAAGTGGAGAGGGGAAGTGGGGAAAAGTGCGGAGCAATTTTTCCCCCTTTTTATAGAGTTCTTTCGACTACCACGCAGTTTTTCTCCCCATAACTGTTCCCCCCACTCCCCTATGTGGTTAGCAGTCATGGGGAGGGAAGGACAGTTCTTTCTTGCTTTTTTAAACTGTACATCATGGTTGCAGCACATTGACGCTATCATGGTAGTGCTACAGTGCCAAGCCATTGGCTAGCCAACTGAACTAATAGTTATCCTTCTTGAAGGATTATTTTAGCATCGCGGCCCAGTAACCAAATATTTTATTATTTATATTTTTTATGCAAATAATGGTGTAATAAGATATGATTAGTATATGGATCGCCTAATTAATGAATCCAACTGGGAGTTTAAACCCATCAAGATACTCAAGAAAAGGGCGGTCTAATTATAGGAGCCCAAGAAAATTCCCAAACAAGAGCTTAATTAATAAGAAATATTTAAATTTTAGAAATTGAATTTAGAAGTTATAATTTTATTTGAGAATATATATAAGCTATTCATTACTAAAAGAATAGAAGAAAAATAATTTAATAAAGGAAATTGACACATTTCTGTATTAATGGTCACCAACTTTTATTCCCTCAAGAATTTTCCTCTTTATTTTATTGAATCTTGGTCATTAAAATTCTTATAGATACGGTTGATATGTAATTAAATTTCTTAGCTTTTGGAATGTTATAAATTCTTTGAAATTATAATTTCTCTCTATTAATGCTTGATGGTCTAGCTTTACTTTTCATTATGAGATTGCTTATTTATCTTATTAGTGCTCCTTAATCCTCTTTCAAAAAATTTTCTCAATCACTCTCACATCTCTGCTTCATAATTGACTTTTAAGTCAAACCATCCACCTCCTAAGTTCTCATCTACTCCAAAATCTTTCTTAAAGTTCGCAACTAAACTAAGAGAACAAGTACCTAATCTTATTCTCCACACCATTACAATTCCTTAAACCTCACCAATCCCTATGAAATATCCTAAATCATTAGTTCATATTTTAAAGTAACCCACCACTATTATTTCTCCTTATTTAGGTCATTTAAACCCTAGTTTCATTAAAAATATATATATATTTCAAATCTGCCTAAATTAGCTCCCTCTATACTAGTCTTGGTTTACTCTCCATTACTCATCTTTCTACCAACGACTCTAAATCAGATATAAAATTAAAATCTATCAACCATAATTTATATCCATTAACACCATTATTTTTTTAATGTGGTCATCCAAATTATCCCACACTAATGTAAGTTAAACTAGTCTTATCATTCCTAATATATCTCTCTATGGCCATCTCCACTACAAACTCTAAATCACTTCTTGAGACATTAAACTAAAATCTCACATCCATTTCATCCCTTAATCCCACCAAAAAGTCTCCTACCACCATCATATTTGTATCATAAACTAAAATTGAGATTTTAATAATGTAATAGTAAAATTATCAATAAGACATAGCTTCATATCCAATCAAATCCATAATATTGACTATGGATGACATTAACAAATGCTTAGTTCAACTCACATTGATTTTACGCCACTAAAGTGGTCAATTTGGCCAAATGGGTCAACATGGCTCTTTTCGGTCCAAATATAGACATTTATTTTTTTTAATGATATAAACCCACCAAATAATTAAATCATGTGAAGTACTTGAAACTAATTTAAGCCATATATGTTAGATAAATATTCTTAGTTCAACCCAATTTGATTTGACTACATTACATGGGTCAATTTAATGGAATGGGCCAACATGACCCATTTAAACCAAGAGGAATAAGAATAGTCTTAAACCCCATTTATAGTTGAATTGTTGGATTATTTTTTTCCTAATTAAAATATATTATCTTAAATTAACCATCTTAGGTGAAATTTCTCTTAGTAGTCTTGGAGCCATGTGGCATTAATTAACAAATCAAGGGAAGAATGAATAAGATAAAGTATACTCATCCAATCAATATCCACTAAATATTCCTCTTAAATTACAACCTATATAATTAATTAGTGTACTTGCTAGGTGTATGTGGTAAGCAAAAGGATAAATAAAATAATTTAAATAAAATTCTCCTTAAAAATTCCTTAAAATCATGTGGTGTTAAATGATAACTTAATGGATGGATAAGATTAATATAACACTCAATCAAAATTCACCATATTTCACTTCAAGTAATTTTCAAGTTCAACCTACATAATTAACATCATGAACTTCCTAAAGCAATGTGTCATGAAAGGGAAAAATGTAAATTATTAACAAATAGGGGCCTCCCACTCATCCACTTAAGTACATGCATTTACATGAATGTCCCTTTAAATTAACAATGCTACCCACTTAATCCACACCTACTGTTTTAAATAATGAGGAGAGAATAAAACATAGAGGGGAATAATCACACCATGGCTAATTCTCTTGGAGAACTCTCAATCAAGCTCTTAAAAGTGAAACCAAAGAGCCAAAAGTAAAGGAGTTCTGTCTTTCTCATTCTCTTATAAGAAGCTCATTAGAGCTTCCTAAACCTGTCCTCAATTTTAGCTTGTCAGCAGTATGTTGTTGAGGATCCCAAATGGGAGGATTCTTTAGCTAATAGTTCATGCTACCAAATCTTAGGATGGATATGTTGTACTTACCTTAACTGTATGCAAGAGAATCAAAATCTTTGAACTTTATTCGCTCAAGCAAGAGAAATCTTTAAACTTATTTAGCAACCAATCGAAACTTTCAATAGAACACAATAAACCAAACTAAGGCCATAAAACCCTATTGTGAGTTTTTTAAGTTAAATTCATAGGAGAAATTCTATCGAGTTTGTTGACCTGATGTTAAACTGTTACCAAGATTTGAAAGTGAAGGGGAGGAGGAACTTTAGAATTTTCTCTTAGAATTTATTTTCAATATTTTTTTATTATTTTTAATATAAACTCTAATTCGAACAAAATTTAATATAAACCCTAAACCCTAAATTATAAATATTTTTCTTATTTAAAAATTAATTTTTAATTTTAATTAAATAAAAAATTCTCAATTTTCTCTAGGAGATTAAATCAATCTTGGTAAGCTTATGTTTTAAATTTCAAGTCATGGTGAACTAAATTTTAAAAAAAATGAAGTTTTATCGATATAAAATTATTATTTTTAATATTACATATTATTTAAATGCTTAAAATTGTTTGTTTAAGTATTCATGAACTATCTCTAATTTTTTCTTGGCCTTTTCAAATCATAAACACAATGCAAACAGATGGTTCAAGTAAAATTATAATTTTGCATGTGACTTCTATATTTGCTTGATTATGATATAAATTCAAGGATTCTTTAATAATTTGCTTATGATTTGCCATAAGTAGTTTGAAATTTATTATTTTGGCTCTAAAGTTTGTGTGATCTTGAATTGCAAATAAGATTATTTTTTAAAAATTATGTTTTGATTAGATAATCATATTATCCTATCATATTACCCTATTAAGGTCTATCATAAGCATAAAATTACCAATTTATCATTATATATCACGTAAAAATGAGTTGCTGGCCATATCATTATAATGTATCCACTAACATGATATTAGAACCCTTGGTTCATTCATATAATGTTAGTGTTCTTCTATCGTAAAATGGCCATCCTACTCTTAATATTTTAATATTGCCTTAATAAAATTTTCATAAATTTTTAAGATTATATTAAATCTTTTTAGATACATACCATATACATCATATGTATTCAAAGTTATAATCCCCATTGTTCCAGATTATAAATTATGAAATAAAAAATATTTCTAAATAAGTTGATATTTTTAAAGATGATTTGATATGATTATTATTTATCATTCTTTAATTAATCATAAAAATATCTAATAACTTTTTAAAATATATAATTATTTTGGAATATCCACTTTTACTTAATTTGATGATTTTAAATATTATAATTGATTTAATTCTATTAATTTTGGAAAATTTTCAAATTATCATAATCACTATAATATATTCATAAATTATTTAATTAATTCAAAATATGTGGATTTGTTGACTTTGAAACTTGCCATCTTATTTATGATTTGACATTTTCCAAATAATCAATTCAACCTATTAATTTCTAAAGATAATCAACGATTTCTTTTTTAATTTTTATTTGAAGATTTGAATTATTCAAGTAATGTTGGTAATGCACAATTTCCAAAATAAATTTTAAAAAATTAAATATTTAAATCAAAATTTCATTTGATTTGGAGAATATGAATCATAGTAAAAAATCTCATTAGAATACAATACAATGCCAATATGCTTGCATTCCATAGCTTCATTCATTTATGTATTAGATTGGGAGCATATAGTCCACTATAGTTTCATGATAGTTTCTATTTTAATTAATTACATTTCAGCATTATCTAATATGGGGTTTATTCTATCACTCAACACCATAAGCATTAATAAATCTATAGCTTCGTATTGCACTCTTTACTAGGTTTTGAATACATTGCAAATCCATTTGGCTAAGTATCTTTACTTATGCTATTTTATTTCTCTAGATCATCACTCTTTTTATCCCTCATCATGTCCACTTTATTGAAAAAATTATATAGGCTAATCATATATATAGTGATTTAGTTCATAGTATAGTCACACTCCTATGATTATGTTACTTCTCTTTTTTATGAACTTAGTTGTCCATTAGATCAAGTTTAATTTGAATTGACCAATATTACTTTTGGTTAACTTCTTACATGACTGAGTCATACTAATTTGACTAAATAATTTTATAGTTTAGTCACCCCTTATGTTTGAAAACCTATGATCACTTCCATTCAAGACAAAGTGATAAGCCTTTTAGGATGGTTAAACTTCTATAAATAACTTAACTTGATAAGTCATCCAGATTATGAGCTAACCCTAAAATACACTAACTTTTGCCTGCACTTTAATGATGTAATAGTTCATAAACTTATAGTCACTTAGCATAGAGATGATGTAGTTAGGTCATTTTGATGCACAACCTATGATGCTCAAGGCAAGGTTGCTCTAAGTGCAACTATGACTTTAGATTGATTATTATGTTTATTTTGTGATGTGTTACACCGCTTTGTTATTTTGCTACACTAGGATAGAAATATTTACCTATTAATGATCAACATATAATCATTCCTTTCATTGTTCCGCTTTTATAATGGTTATGCATCTATATATAAATGTTGTTATAATATTAATCTATGATGTTATATTTTTAATCTATAATATTTTTGTTAAAATTTTGTATGTAAAAATAAAGTATATGTTATGTTTTTCAATCCATTAAATATGCATAGTCATTGCAGCTTAAAGAGTCTTCTAAACTCATCACGCTTAAAAAAGTATAGGCTTTTAATATCGTGTTGAAATAAAATTTTGTACCTCCAGAGTCATCCACTTATAGACTGCTTCATGAGTCCTAGGCCTTCCCACCACGCTAAGAAAGATGCATGGTAGATGTCATGACACCACAAAATTTTTTGACCTACCACACTTATATATCTTTTTGTATAAGAGATATCCTAATTTTCTCATCAAGCTGAAGCAATATACACAAATACGTATATCTAGCAAATTTTACTGCTTGAGTGCTACAAGTAGATCATCCGTTTGTTCAACAACCTTGTTAAATGCACAGCTGAAAATTGTTCTACAGGACCGACTGCAAAATTAAAAGCTCTGTTTCCCATGTAATCTTCATGATTACTGGTCTGCGCATCCAAATAGTCATAATTAATATGTGCTCTCTTTTCTATGCCTCCAAGCAAGAACTAAACTGTCGCTGCTCTTGTTCCAATGATAACACTGCACCTAGCTCAATAGAGCAGTTATCCTATAGGTTATCACTGACAAACATATCTACTGTTTGATGGTCAAAAGCTTGTCCTAGCTGGAAATCTGAATTCATCCCAGATTCACTACCTCTTTTTTTTTTTTTGGTGCGGATTAGGTGTTGAGATCTAGATTGGCCTGCATGTGGATTCATCATATATTTCTGGCAGAAATTATTTTGATGGGTCATAGAATGAGAGAACCATGTTGGTGGGACTTGAGAATAGCCATTACAAGATTGCTGGGCAGAAAGATATGAAGAAGCCAAAGACATATTTTTGTATAAATTGGTGTGGGGTCTGTCAAAAGAACAGGAAACTATTCTTTGCTGGATAGCTGACATTGAAAGAGAACTTCCACCGCCTGCACTTGTTATGGCATTTTTAAAAAGCTGCTGGCTAAGCTTGATTGCATTCTTCTTCAAGCCTTTCCTATATTTCTGTAAATGACTGGACACTTTCTCACGGGTAAGTCAGAGATGTTCATCATATCAAGAATTTTCTTTGGAGATGCCCTGCTTATGCCTAATTGGTTAACAACATTTATAAATTTGGCATGCAACTCTGGTGACCACGTAACCCTTGGTTTCTTTTGTGGAGCCATGTCTTCATCAGTGTCTGCACTGTCCTCATTATTTCTTTCCTTATTTTGATCCTTGCATTTTTGTATGGTCAAATTTTTCAGCGTCTTCAGACTTGACTACATGATCGAGTTGCTTTCTAGTATCATTTTGATCGTTCTTTTCATTAAGAGATCTCCTAGCCACATGTTTCCAGATAAGCCTCAGTTCCCCAAGCCTCGCAAGCTTAGCAAGATAGTCAACAGCCCCGTGCATTATACCTTTCATAACACTCTTGACATGGCAATCAACAGAGGGCATAAAAACAGGCAAGTCAACCTCAAGGCCCACAATTTCCAAAAGCTTAAACCCGTCCATATCTGGACATGAGGAGCAGCAGCTCGAGCGTCCGAAGAATGATGGAATCGTCATCGACGACGAGCATGCTCATGCCGATGGGAAATCCATCGGTGATCTGCTCATTGGATTCTTCCACGACAAGCACACAGAGAGAGAGACAGAGATGGAGAGACAGAGAGAGAGAGAGAGAGAGAGAGAGAGAGAGAGAGGAAGGAATGGTTCGACTTCTACAGGAACATGAGAGAGAGAGGGAAGCAAGAGGAGAAATACCTGCAGTTGAGACGAGTTGATTGGAGCGATTGGAGAGAGGGCTTCGGCTCCCTGTGTGGAGTTTGGCCGACTTTAGCTGAAAAAGGAAGAAACTGACAGGGGAATCAGCTCGGCTGGGAGGAGAGGAGGTCAAGATGGCTGCGGCTAGTAGCAGGGACGGACGGCTTGCATGCGATTCGGCCGGCCGGGAGAAAGGAATGGTTCGGCTGGAAGGAGGAGACGAACGGGGTTCGTGCGGCTCAGTATCGCGAGAGAGAGTGAGGGGGCTTGCCAATAGAATGAATAGGAATCCTAAGGGGGTGTTTGGCAACCGATTAGATTTATTGAAGTAGGATTTACTAAATTCAGTACATCTGAATTTAGTAAATTCTGAGCTGGTAAATTCTAAAAAGTATTTGGTAACAGATTTATCAAATCCTGCTAAATTCAGAATTATATTTGGTAAGTTATTTGAGGATTTAAATCTGTTATAATTAAATAATATTTTTAAAAGAAAGAACATAGTCCCGCAATAAAATGAAAAAGATTTTAAGCCTTAACAAAGATAAAGTGAAAACAATCATATGCATCCCTATAAGAATATATGACTTGAAATTAAAATCAAATGAGATATCCTTAAGGTAAGTAAAATAGCAAGCTTATGTCAAAACAACCTCTTTCCATTGAAATTGCACTCAATTAAGCAAAGGAATCAGATGATAATCTCATAAAAGGCTAATGTCTAACAAAAATTTTGACTTGAAGGTTAAGAGTAAACCCTCAACAAAGATTAAGCATCTATTCCTTGCTCAATAATGCACAGAAGAATACATTTGGTCTGAATATTAAAGAGCTTTGAGACATTTTTTGTAAGGATCGGTAGTTGGTTATATAAAATGTTTGACGTCTCAAAATACATATCATGATTTTCTCAAAAATCAAGGGAAACATCTTTAAGCAAAAAATTGTCAGATCTCCGCCATGTCGATCAACAGACGCGCATTGATGGTTTCCTGACGGTGAGCTTAAGGAGAAGTCGAAAAGACGTTGAAGAAGGCGAGGGAGCTGATGAGCAACTCCCTTGCGATTGTTAAGGAGCTATCGAGCTTTCTTGAAATGCTTGAGATGCCGAGATTGACCTTTGGTAGAAGGAAGGTGGAAGAGAATGAAGAGCTGCACCAATTTGACGATGAGGGTATTCCTTCATGGGTTCATGAGGATAATAGAAGAGTTCTGCTGTGGATATGAAACTAAAACCAAATGTTACCGCAAAGGATGGGAGCAGATTATGCGCGACAATTTCTATGGCGCTGATGACAAAGGAGTAAGGGGCTGAGGCCATGGGTTGGGACCGAAGACGTTATCTGACTGGTTTCTACAACCGATTCACCATACGAGAGGTTCGTCGATCTCTAAATCGTTAAACTCAATCGCTGGATTTAATAAACCGGATTTACCCCATTTTCGATTTACGGATTTACAACACTCGATGATTAAATCCTCTAAGGGTAGATTTAATGGGATTTAGATGACTAAATCCTTAGTAAATCTGTTGCCAAACACCCCCGTAGTGTTGTAAATAGGAGTCGGTCTTATAGGAATATTTATAAATGCATTTATTTATTTGAATAAAATCAAATTTTAATTTTAATTTTGTGATGATGCAATTATATAATGAATATATATATTAATCTTAGGTTATTTTGACATTCTGAATGCAACTACACCGCTTCGTAATCGGAGGCCGCTTGGTTCAATAACAATCTAGTTAATTTTAGTTTAAATATAGTGCCATCACTCATCACCGATATTCGTGTAGACTTATCTCAAGAAGCGTGAATATTCACATTTGATAGGTTTCGATGACAAAGTCCGTTAATCGAGGTTATTTTGACTTATTTCAAAGAATGTCGAGTGTATTTTAGCTTCGATTTGCTCCTCGTCAGATCCAAGTCTCCGACTTCGCCGAGCTCGAATTAGATTGATGTGACATACATGGAGGTCTATAAATGCTCTCCAACAAATGTGATTCGTGCATGCAGTGAGTCATATTTGTTGAAAACTGGTTGGCCCTGCTTGTCAACCATGAATTACTTCGGCTTTAATGGGCTCGCTAAAAATATTCTTCCACCATCTACTCTCTGCTTCAATGGATTTGTTGAAGATCTTTTTCTTTTGTGTCATTATAGATTTAGGTTTCTCTCGACCATAGCTTCATGCTTGATCGGGTTTGATGGAGGAATTAATTTATTTATTTTGAGATTTGAAATTCCTTCTGTCCTAGCTTTATGTTTGACGGAGTTGATGAAAGATTGACCTGATTTGTCCATATTTACTTGTCAGAAAGTGTATGTATGCCCTGAATCATGTGCTTGCTATTTTGACGGATTCGTTGAAGGGTGCATGTAGATGACCTAGCCTTCCGGCTTATACTAGATCTATAATATTGAGTTATCAGTCTAATAATGTGTGCTTTAACAGACTGAATAACCACGAAATTCCTCTAGTTCAACCA
Organism: Cymbidium sinense; assembly: GCA_021442155.1. NCBI lineage: Eukaryota > Viridiplantae > Streptophyta > Magnoliopsida > Asparagales > Orchidaceae > Cymbidium > Cymbidium sinense. The sequence continues at coordinate 101,031,450 of CM038222.1, forward strand.
TTACCATTGTATGAACTATGAAATTTCTTCCTCGGTCCTATGCTTTCTACTTTTAGCGACTTGATGAGGAAATTGGCTTTAATCTGCTTTGTTTGATCGTTGTTTGAAAATAGATTGTGATATCACCTTGCATGTAAATGTAGATTAATGAGATAGCTGGGTTGAGTTTCCTCGAATTACTCCATCAAATAAAAAGACCTCCTAGATTCTGGTTGGTTGTAAACACTAAGCTGAATTTGGTTTGGGATTGAACAACTACCGTCATTGTATTGACGAGCAGAGGCTCTTTCACTGTGACATTTTCTTGAGGCTTATTGAGTGAGGAATGCATCAGCTACTCAGCCATTTGTGGGCTTGTTGAGTCTGACCTTTAGAACCTACTCAAGTCTTCGACTTGAACTATGATGGGTTGGTGGTTTAGTCATCAAACTAATGAATGGGAACTCTTTCACTACGACCTTTTCTTGCAGCTTGTTGAGTGAGAAGAATGTCAGCCAATCGACCATTTATGAGCTCATTGAGTCTGACCTTTAGAACCCATCCATATCTTAGACTTGAAGATGTAGAGGTTGATGTTTTTCCAACTTAGTTGATTGAAACTTCCGAAATTTGGAGTTCTTCTAACTTAATCTTTGAAACTTGATGAATCTTGGAGATAAATTTTTGATATTTAGAGTTATCTTTTCATGCATAGAAATGGATTTTTTTTATTCTTGCAAGAGCATATAACTTCAATAATAACAATTATAAATATATTCAGGAATCTCGGCATAAAACTCGATGTCAACCTGAATATATATACAAAGTCCTCCTATTTCACAAGAGAGGATTGAACATTCTTAATCATAAAAAGTGTCTCCTATCTAACAGGGGGATTGCAGATTAGTTCATAAATATATTACAGAGTTTGAACTTTTTTAATATAATAAATATAACTTATTTTGATCATCATATATATGTATTTAAGGATCCCAGCTTAAAGCAAGATGTCAACTTAACTAAATATATAAAAATGCCCCCTATCTAATAGGGGGATTTCATAGTAACTTGAAAATGCATTCTCGTTTTGCGAGAGAATCTTCAAGTGATATTACATGTGTATTTGGTATGAAAGCCTTATTAATGCAAGATTCATTAAGTATTTATATACTTATCCACAATTAGTTGTGATATTTCTTTAGATATCGACCATTGATTGGTGGCATTGATTGTTAACCATTCTTGTTAATAAGCTGGTTGACTCCTCCTTCGTACACCTTCTCTATGACGTAAGGACCTTCCCAGTTAGCTACGAATTTATTACTGATATTGCGATGAGAGATGATCGGCCTTCTCAGCACCATAACCAATTCATCTTTTAGAAATGTTCAAGGACGTACTGAACTATTAAATGTTTTAAACATCCTCGCTCGATAGATTTCTAAAATTTGTTGAGCTTGGAGTCAAACTCCGTCAAGTGCATCCAACTCTTCCATTCGCAGGCGAGCATTCTCGTCTTGAGTAAGATTGAATTGGACAGCTACTCGAAGTGATAGTAGCTCAACTTCTAGTAGTATAATAGCTTCAACTACAAATATTAGAGCATAAGGAGTTACCTTGGTTGGCATTTTGTTAGTTGTTCTATATGCCTAGAGTGCTTCCATCATTTTAATGCGTCACTCTCTTTTATTCTTCGTGAGATCTTTTTAAGTAACTCCACTAAGGTTTTATTGAAAACCTCTACCAAACCATTGACCCTTGGATTATAGATTGATGAGTATCGCCAATCAATTTTATGTCGATCAACAAATTTATATATCTTCACACTCTTGAAAGCCGGGCCATTGTCTGAAATGATTCGCCACGTCACCTCGAATCTATAGACAATATTATTGGTGAATAAGTCAACAACTCGACTGACTTCCTTAATGGAGCTTGCCCCACTTAGAGAAGGAATGCTAAAATGAATCGATGTCCCGTTGATGATTGAGGATCAATCGGTCTAATTATATCTGTGCCCCAACTTTCGAATGACCAGGACGCTATTGTTGGGTGTAAAGGATTCGGAGGTTGATGAATGAGATCCCCGTGGACTTGGCATTCATGATATTTTCTAGCAAGATCTATGCAGTCTTTCACCATTAAAAGCCAATAGTATCCCAATCTTTTAATTTTTACAGCCATTTTGGGACCTAATTGATGTGCTCCATAAAATCCTTCATGAATTTCGGACATTACCTTGTTGGCTTCATCCGTCCCTAAACATCGCAGCCATATTTATTCAAATGATCTACGGTATAATGTGTCATTAACATAAGCATATCGTAGGATTCTTTTTGTAATCTGTGTGTTAGCGATTTATTGCTCAGTAATTTAATTTCTTTGAAATAATTAATGAAGGGTTGTCTAAAATCATCAGGCACTTCCACTATGAAAGCTTCACATGATTTCTTTGTAGTACTTTTGAGTTTTTTCTCTCTCTTGTATTTCTTGTTCTTTGAGAGAGTGAGGAGCAATTTGAATTGCCTCCTGTTGACTTAAGTTTAATGTCCCTTTTACCTATGGGGAATATGAATTTACTAGTTGCAGAACTCGACGAGTGGACACTTCAATCAACACATTGTCGACGTCCGTATTCGCCATCTCTTTTGCTAGTTTGGCCAAGCAATCCGCTTTACTATTTTTTTATCGAGAAACTCGACCTAGTTTAACATTCAAAATTGGATTAATGAGCTCAAGCACTCACCTATAATAGTATGTCAAATCAATCTTATTAATCTTATAGAGACCCAACACATGGTTGATCACCAACTGAGAGTCTCCAAAGATTCCTAAATTTTGAATGCCGATAACAACAACTTCTTTGAGGCCTACCACCAATGCCTCCTATTCAACTTCATTATTGGTTCTTGGTTCAATCAACCTGTATGAACGTCACATTTTGCCACCTTTCGGTGATATAAAGACGAGGCCAACACCAGCTCTTATTTTTGATAAATTTGGGGGTTGAGCAGGCTTAATATATCATGCACCGTCGAAATACATTTCCTAGATCTGCAACTTTTCTCCTTTGTAGATAAGCAGAATATGTTCATCAGGTAAATCATCATTGACTATTGAATCTGTTGGGATAGGATGCGCAGTGAGAAAATCTACTAGTATCTACCCATTTACATCTTTCTGAGGTACATATGTAATATCAAACTATAACAGGAGCATTGCCCATCGTGTTAAATGTCCAATCAACACCAGTCTTGTCATCAAGAACTTCAGTGGATCGATCTTTAAGATGAGCGTTATCTTATGCAACAACATATAATGTTGAAGCTTCTGAGCAACAAAGATTAGTACAAGATAGTGCTTCTCGATCGGAGAGTACTTTGCCTCAGCTTCTATCAATCTTCGACTGATATAGTACAGTGAATTTTCTTTGCCTTCTTCATTGTGTTGTGCAATCAATGCTATGAGGGATTCTTCTAATACAGCTGTATATAAGATGAGGGGCTTCCTAAGAATTGGTGATGCAATGATTGGTAGATTTAGCATGTATCTTTTAATGCTATTAAATGCTTCTTGACACTCACTATCCCATTTAAATAGTGCATTCTTCTTCATTAATTTAGCAAATGGTTGACACCTTCTGATTTGATATAATGCCCCTGATGAATGCCAAATGTCCCTACATAGAATGAAGTTAACTAAGATTCTATGGTGGCATATCCACTATTGCTTTGATTTTATTAGGGTCGATCTCACCCTCTATGTCGCACCAATGAAGCCAAGGGACTTTCTAGATGAAACCCTAAATACACATTTAAGATTCATCTTGAGATCATATCGCGCAATTCTTTCAAGACCATTCTCATAAAAAATGATCTTCTCGATCTATGCTCTTAATGACGAGGTCATCCACATAGTATTTTACTTTCTGATGAATCAACTCATCGAAGATGCATGTCATGACCCTCTCGATTTAGCTCAAGCATTCTTTCGAAGACCATTCTTCAACTCATCCATATCTGCACTTGAGGAGTAGCAGCCCGAGCGTCCGAAGAATGATGGAATCGTCATGACGACATCATGCCGATGGAAAATCCATCAGTGATCTGCTCATTGGATTATTCCATGACAAGCACGTAGAGAGAGAGAGAGAGAGAGAGAGAGAGAGGAAGGAACGGTTCAACTTCTACAGGAACATGCGAGAGAGGAATCATAAGAGAAATACAATTGACAGACGAAGTTGGAGTGATCGGAGGACTTCTGCCTCTGTAGAGTTCCACTTCACCAAAGAAGAAGAAATAGAGGGGAATCACTCTACCGGGAGGAGAAGAGGTCAAGTTGGTCAATGCAATAAGAGGGATGGACGACTTATCCTGATGCCAACAGAGGAAGGAATGGTTCACCGGAAGGAGGAGATGGACGGCCTGTGCTCAAGATCAGAGAGAGGGAGGAAGGGCTCAAGGCTACTAATAGAATGAATAGGAATCATAGTGTTGTGAATTGGAGTCTTAAGGTTAAGTCTTATAGGAGCATTTATAAGAGCATTTATTTATTTGAATAAAATCAAATCCTAATTTTAATTTTTGTGATGCCATAATTATATAATGAATATATATATTGATCTTAGGTTATTTCGACGTTCCAAATGCAACGGCACAATACGTTTCGCGATCGGAGGCCATTTGGTTCAAGTCATCACCAAATTGAGGTTAATTTCTCAATTTACACGCCTTGCCATGATCACTGATATTCGCGCAGACAATTGACCGAAAGCACCAATACTCATTTGATGGTTTCGACGCTCAATGTGACGTGAGTTTGTTCACAATTAGATGTCATTTTGACTTATTTCAATGATGTCGAGTGTATTTCAACTTCGTTTTGCGTGTCATTGCTTCCGAAGCCTGTCAAATTCGGCTCGTGAGCTCAACTCGATTGATGTGATATACATGGAGGTCAACAACTTGCTTGGGTTTAGATTTAGCACAGGAGTCGACACCTAGGTACTAACATCTCTTGCTTATGCTTCTAGATGGGTACTTGGGTTCTTTATTATGGCGCATATGCACCATGTTAAGAACTTAAGTGCCAAGTTGAGTACTTAAGCACCAAGCTAGGCGCTAGGCAACATATTAGCTCCAAATAGCATCAATTGCTCCTTCTGCTTGAAATGACACTTTAAGTGAACTTATACATTTACTCTTGAATTTTACTCTAATTAATTCTCTTTTACATTTTAATTGTGATTAAACGTTCAAAATTGGTCTGGCTACATCATTAAAAATGGTCGATAGTTCTCTTATCATTGAAGTGATAACGAAAATATTAAACAACTTCGGTAGGAAATCATAGAAAGTTAAAATATTCCAGCAATTCTGCCTTTATTGTTCTCGCTTGGAAACACTAATGAAATTAAACACGAGACAAAAAAATAAATAAAAAAATCAAAAATGATATTTGCAGCATAGAGATGCGTTCTTAGGTTTAAGGCTCATTCTTTGGTTTAGTGTTTAGTGTTTAGGTCACTCTGTCATAAGAGTGTGCATTATTTGATTTTAACCAAAAAATTAAATCGAATCAAAATTTTTAAGTAATTTGGTTCGATTTTGAACTTAATAATTTAAATTTTGATTTTAATTAATGAAAACTTTGGTTTTTGATTTTTGAATTGATTTGTTAAATAAAATTTTGGATGGAATCAAATAAACTAAAGTAATTATATGATATATTGCATTATTAATTTAAATATTATAGGCTTATAGTAAGAATTATAAATATAAACTATTATTGCTTATTCATTATATAATAAAATATTATACAAATAATTTTTAAATGTAACGAACTTCGATTTATCTAAAATTAAATCAAAATAATTGAACTAAATTATTATTCGATTTGTTTAATTTTATATTTCATTTGTTCAATTTGATTCAATATTTTTAAAAATCCAAAAATTAATTGATTTTAAAAATTTATCATATAATCCATCCAAATCAATCAGACGCACACCCTTACTCTGTCATTGTAAATAATCAAGCTCGATTAAGCTAAAAGAACTCGAGTTCACCAAAAGGACGGCGGCACTGGATTAATCCCCACCATCCCCTCCAACATCTGCGTAACCTGGCCCATTGTCGGTCTTAAGGCCGGTTCCTCTTGCACGCACCACAATGCCACCATCACAAACCTCTCTACCCGCCCCATATCCGCCATGGCCTCCTCATCTCCCTCAAGAAGAGCATCAATCCTCCCATTGCTATAACAATCACTTACCCAAAAAAGAAGCAGGGCCTTCTCCTCCACCATCTCCTTCTCCACGTTCCTCCTACAAAACAAAATCTCCAAAACCAACACTCCAAAGCTGTAAACATCCACCTTGGCACTTATCCCCGAATTCCTGAACCATTCCGGCGCAACATACCCCTTTGTCCCCCTTATCCCTGTGTTCGTCCTTGTCTGATCTGTTTTCAGAAGCTTTGCAAGCCCAAAGTCTGAAATCCTCGGGACGAAGATGTCGTCGAGGAGGACGTTCTGCGGCTTTATGTCGCAGTGAATGATCTGTGAGCTACACTCTTCGTGTAAATACCAAAGCCCCCTCGCGATCCCGAACATGATTCCCACTCTCTGTTCCCATGGCGGCCGACTTCCGCTGAAGAGGTAGCTCGCAAGGGAGCCATTGCTCATGTACTCGTAGACGAGAAGCTTCTTCTTGTCTTGCAGTATCCAAGGAGACGCACGAGGTTCTTATGGTGAGTTTGGCAAATGGACTTCACCTCGTTATCAAATTCCTTATCAATCTGCGGCTCGAAATCGCGAAGCTTCTTGACGCCTATGTCGGGGTTCCGGTGAGCTCAGGACCGAGATATCCTCTATAAACCGTGCCGCATGCTCCTCTTCCGAGCTCTTCACTGAAGCCTTTGGTGGCCTCTTCGAGCTCGTTGTATGTGAATTGCTTAAGATTCGGCCCCAAGATGCTGTCTTTAAGCTTCTGCCTCTGTTTCCTTTTGCTCCCACAAAGATACATGTAAGTTAGAGATAAAATAATGACATTTAGTAAAACGGAGCCGCCCAGAACTAGAAGGCCAGACAAGATCCAGGTTCTCTTCTTGGTAAGGTTGACGACTTGTAGGTTATCGTCGTTGCCTACTTTCATGAAAGCAGTTCCCGAAACATTGATCCCTTTCAACCCATGAGATAAAGGAAGCTTCTTTTCCAGCAACTGTTCAGGCTGTCGTGAATGGCTGTGGCGCAGAAGCAATCATCTAAACACTGTTGCTCGCACTGACGCATTCATGGGATTCAAGTGGGCATAGTCAGTTCCCCAGAAGTTGATGTCCCCTGACCTGGACTAGATATGCAGCTCGGCATGGTGAAATTGACCTTGCAGCCCATGTAAGCCCTGTTCGGGTCTACCCACGACTGTCCCTCAGCACACAGGCACACGACTTTTTTGTTAGCGTCGTAGCTGCAATAGCTGTTGAACCCGCAGACTCCGCTTCCGAGGTCCGACAACAACGCCCAGCAGATGTCGGGCGGTTTGAAATCCACGATCACCCATTCTGCAGTGCCGCCGGCGATGGCCGATGGTTTTGGGTGGACGTAATGGCGGAAGACTCCGTCGGGGTCGAGGGTTCCTCGGTGGTAGAAATCCGAGGGCGATTTCGTTGTAGCTGAGGTCAAACTTGCTAGTACTGCCCCTGTTGGCGATATCAGATCGATGCTTCCAGAGATGTTGAAGACAAGCCTAGAGTTGGACGGGTATATATATATATATATATAACGTTTTAATTTTAAAAATTTTATATTTTATTTTTTAAAAATTATATATATATATATATATATATATATAACGTTTTAATTTTAAAAATTTTATATTTTATTTTTTAAAAATAATATATATATGAGAGATTTTCATTCATACCACACAATTCTTATATATTTATATATCTAACAACTAAAATTAGATATTTACTTATCTAATATTTTTCTATGCTTAAAAATATACATTTTACTTTTATAAAGTGAATGATGTGATATTTTTGATGTAATATTGAAGATTAGAATTTCATATATGTAAAAATTAAACTTTATATGTTAGATATGTAAATACATAATAATTGTATGGTATGTATATAAATCTATATATATATATATATATATATATATATATATATATATATATATATATATTCCATTTCTAAGAAAGTTAACCAAGAACAAAATGACCTATGGGATAAACAATAATAAATATTAATAGATATAAATGTACAAGTAGAGTACGTGAAATCACTCGTTAAAAGGAAAAAGTTAATGAGAAGGATCACCTAACATTAAGCCGTAAAGCTTGTACGAATGATCATGACTTATTCTTGTTTGACCACAATTAAGAAGTACTTAATATTTTATCAAAATCATTCAAAACCACTTAGAGGAGCGTAGATGACCTTTGAAAAAGAGGACTAGCCTCATATACTACCTTACCTCACACAAATAACTATTTTTTAAGAATCACTCACATATCCACGCACATAACCTTCAAAGATAGGATGGGTATTATATCTCACAATGGTTACACCAGAAATATTTGAATATTATATATATAGTTGTCAGATTTATTGTAATTTTTATATGTGTAAATGCCGTGTGGTATTCATATTTCTAACCATCCCTCAAGTCATATAAAAAGGGGCCACTATAAGAGATAAGTGGATCTTTTATGTGTGTGCCCCCTTAGTGTTTTACTAGGCTTTTATTCATGTTGTTATTCTTTACACTTAGTCCTACTCTCAATAAGTTTCTAGTAAGATTTAGCATCATCTCTACAAATAAATCGATTCAACATCCTTATCCTTATAAAATGTCGAGAACAAAATCAATATATTGGATAGTATGCATGAGATAACTCATCTACCATGGTGTTGAATATGCAATATTTTACCACTCAACAAGATCTAAAGGATATGAAAGATCACATCTCTTGGTCCAAGGTGTCAAAGAGGATGCAATGTGATACACCAAGAACAAGAGAAGTTGAAAGATCTTCGATTCACACTTGTCACACTCGAGAGAGCATTGATGATGAGTCATATCACCCAAGTGAGTTATAAAAGGGCAAATGGTGAATGCCACCCTAGCAAATGTGTTTTCCAAAGAGATTGCTAAAACCCATCCCCAATCAAGTTTAAGGTGCTACACTTGGAATCCTATCAGGGTGTTAAAATCTTGCCAACCATGTAGCATATTTTTAGTTTATAACCTCATTGCTTGACTTAGATGATGCTTTGAAGTACCAAGTCATCTTTAATACTTTCAAAGAGTCAACTATAATGTGATTTGCACATCTTCTTATAAGAGCTATAATATCTTTTGTCAAATTCAAAAGAAGCCAATTCACTAGTGCTAAAAAAGTCATTGAAGAGTTCACAATTTTTATTACAAATGAGGAAAGAGCATGGAGAGTCTCATAGGAAGTTCATAACCTACTTCCAAAGGAAAATGTTAGAGATAAAAGACTTAAAGCAAATACTATCCGAAACTACACTCGCATAGAGTGTCATTGAAGGTCTTTTTAAATATGCCCTTAGTCTTCAATAATTGAGGACACTAGCAAAGCTATTAGAATTTGCTAGCTATGTATGAAGTATAATATAATGATGTCACTCAATCCTCTAAGGCAAAAGTAGCTTAACCAAGAAGTAGCCACATGCTGGAAAGGAAGAACTCTAGATACGTAAGAAGAGAGAGAGAATGCAATACATTCAATCCCAAAAGCCAATACAAAGGCATGACTATAAGCAAGTACCACCACTCACCACATCCCACAAGACACTGCCCTTATCAAGGTGAACATCAACAAAATCATCATGCCAGAGTATATGAGTATTTATGGAGTAATAAAGGCTATTCAAAACAAAGAGTTTAGATCAAGGTTGATGGACCGCCACTTGATCCATCAAAGTATTATTCTTATCATTGAGTTCACAATCACACACTAATGGGTGTCTTCATTTGAAGGGCTTAGTCGAGGAGCTTATTAAAGTGGGGAAGTTGAAATAATAAGAAGATCATGAAAGGAGGTATGGCATAACAAAGGAATGAGGCAATGCCAAATAGCAAGTTCATATGGTACCTACCTTTATGGTGGAGATGAGGAGAGAAAGAAATTTAAAATGATTTAAAACAAGAGAGGTGAACTCAACAACTATGACTTGAGCATCAAATACAAAGGATGAAGAAAGATCATTCTGTTGCCAACACGATGCAAAGAATCATCATCAAATTGTCAAATATCAAATTAGAAGCATATTGATTGATATAGGAAAATTGGTCAACGTTATCTTCAATCTTCTATCCAATAAAATGATTCTAGAAAGTTTGAAGCTTGCACCCTCAGTGGGTTCCCTCCATATATCCAATTGAGAAGTGGATTTGACAAGTATTCAACAGAAATGAACAACAAATGAGGAACCAAATTATACTAGTGAACAATCTGCTCACAAAGACTTGTCATAGATAAGGCGAGTGCAAAAGTAGAAGATCCTAGTCATGATGGTTAGGGCACAATGATCCGCTCCATGTATGATGATTCATCCTAAATTAGGCGACACATAAAGAAAATATTCCAAATCGACCTTTAACAAACCACCTCAAAAAAGCTTGCTCTGCCTACATGGTTATATTTGAGCTCATCTCACCATTAAATATATAGCTCATCATTTGATGCATACTTTTTTATTGGTGAGTATCCTTTCTGTAATTATGTGTACCCTACTCCCAAAGAGGATTTTGAGGAGGTGAAGGACTTTTGGAGTTTTCTAGTTTACTATATTTTTGAGGGAAGAGAGAGTTACTTGTCTACATTCAACCATTTCAACGATAACCCTCTATCTCTCAAATACCAAAGAGATTCTATTTTGTTCTCCATTCAACATCATTTTAAGTGTGGTGAGCATGGATGAAGTCAAAACTAGAAGTTAGGCTTTAAAGCCGGCAAGCCATTCTACACGCGGACAACTTGACAAGCATGGGTTGAGCACCAAATAATTTGTTACACAACATGATTTGAAGAATATAGAGGATATGATCACTTGCCTAGTACAAGAAACCATGGAGAAATTGAAGAACAAAAGTCTAAGGGTTTAAATGCTAAATGCTCCAAGCTCGCCACAAAGAAAGAAGCTATCTAAAACACCAAGTGTCATGATGAGTCAAATCATGTGAGTGAAAAAGATATCGAGAGGAGCAAGTGAATATCAATTCACCAATGCCTTCTCCAAAATGAAATCTCACCTCCACAAAAGTTTTAAATCCCCTTTTAGAGTCTTACGAGATCTCACTAATCTCAATATTGTGTGTACTTTGAGTTACAATGTAATGTGTTTTTTCTACCACTTTCAATTTTGGCCCTCACTTGTGCCAAGAGGCCATTACCTCATTAATTGAAGTTCAGAGAATGTTCTCAACTTAGTTCGCTAATGCTAAAAAATCATTGAAGAGATCACAAACTCTGTTGTAAATGAGACAAGAGCATGGAGAGTCTTTTAGAAAATTTATAACTTACTTTTATAAAGAGATGTTGGAAGTTAAATATTTAGATCTTGTTGTTCAACAAGTGCCCAAGGTTTCGTGAAAGGACCTTTAGATATGCATATGTGCTTCAACAACAAAACTCTTGCAAAATTATTAGAACTAATGAATAACCATATTAATGTGGAGGAATATAATGAGGTCGTCCAACCATAAATGACAATTCAAGGAAGAGACTATTCAAATAGGTCACCGTTAAAGCAAAAAGATAGATTCTAGGTGAGGAGATAAGATAGAGGAAGAAGACAACTCAGTAGATAAGAAGAAGCAATGATGCACAAGAATGAATTCAAAAATCAACTAACTCATCATCAACACGACAAGTATTTGCACCACAAGAGTACCACTAATGGCTGTTGAGAGAGGCCACTCAAAATAAAGAATATTTTAAGCCACCACCAATAAAGGCAAATGGGGTCCATGCCTCCATCACAACCATGGACCCAACACTAAAGAATGTTATAATATGAGGAGTTTAGTAGAAGAACTTATTAAAGATGGAAAACTCAAGGACTTCACTATGAGGCTAGAAAAGAAAGCCAGATGCCCCAACCCATGCAGTCCATATTACGGGAATTGTGACCACCATCTTTGGAGGAAATGGAGAGTTATTAAAGCAAGTGAACGTTAAATGACTATGATCAAGGGATGTTAACTCAACGACCGTAGCACAGGTGACAAATTGACAGATAATTTTGATTAGCTTTTAAAAAAAGAGCAACCTAAAGTTGGTAATCCTTATATTGATGTAGTCATCGTCAAGGCGATAATCCTGATCGACATGAGAAGTTTAGTTAACATTATTTTCAAGTCCATGTTCAAGAAAATGGGCTTGGCAAGTTCCAAACTCATCCCTACAAGAGGCCACTTTATGGTTATTTTGAAAAAATAAGAAAAAAAAAATGAAGGAACCATGCTTCTTTCAATTAAGGGGTAAAGGTAGGTAGTTTACTATGGACAATTTTATTTTAGTGGAAGCGCTCGCCACCTACAATGTCATCTTTAACCGACAACTACTCAATATGTTGTCAACCTACCATGTAATCAAATTCCTAATGGAGGAGAGGTAATTGCTACTAAGAGAAATAGAGGTCAATCAAAGACTTGTTACTTACAACCAATAAAGTACCCAATAAAAAAAAGATGTGTTATAGTTATAGATCACACGCATTGGAGTGGAGATCATCAAGAAACTAAAGAAGTGCCAACAAGACTAATCCCGAGCAAGTCTTCGTAATTAGCTTGACTTTCAAGAAGCATAAAGGAGCTCTTATTTAGGCTCCCGTGAGGATACCGATGTATTCGCCATGACTATAGTCAGGATACCAAGCATCGACATCAATGTCGCTTGCTACAAGCTTAATATCATGGAAGGTGCTCAACTAATAAAATAGAAAATGAGAAAGATTGATTGTAGTCACTAAGTCGCCAAGCTACTCGAGGTTAACTTCTTCAAAGAATTCCAATATCCAAAATGTGTGTTAAATGTGGTGATGGTACAAAAGTCTAATGGAAAGCTGAGAATGTGTGTAGACTTCATCAACTCAAACTACATGTTAGAAAGATGGTTACCACTTCTCAAAATAGGTAAACTTTTAACGTGGGTTATTCCATGATTATTTGATGCCTTTTCAAGATACTATCAAATACAAATGCATCCCGCCAATTCAAAGAAGATGACATTCACCACTAGAGAAGAACTATATTACTATAAAGTAATGACCTTCGATTGAAGAATTGATATATATCAAGAAAGAAGAAATGAAATGAGAGATTTATGTAGATGACCTACTAGTCAATAGTAAGTCAATCAATTAACACATTAAAGACCAAATAAAATATTCAAATCTCAAGAAATACAATATGCATTTTAATCACCTTAGTGCAAAGAAAAAGTCAAAAAGTCATCGCCTGTTTAGTCAACTGCCATGTTCAAGAAATGTCAAAAGTACATAGAGGTGCCAAGAAGTTCGAATGTACTCTAAAATACAAGAAAGTTTTTTTTACAAGAAAGCTTTTTCTTCTTCTCCACCATTATTGCAAAGCCCAAAGGAGGGGTGAGACTTTATTACTATACTTGGGAATTAGAGAATACTCAATCACTTCTATCCTATTTAGAAAAGAAGGAGAAAAGAAGTGACCAGTCTACTATGTGAGTAAGCCATCAAGGTCGCCGAAGTTAGACTATTCTATCATGAAAAGACTTGTGCTCAAACATATTGTAAGCATGATGACATTGACCACATTTTTTTAATCATTGTCAATTTGCTCAAGAGTGCTCACCTACACTCGAGAAGTTATTGAAATAGTCAATGGATTAAGTGAGTGAATTAAGTGAGTTTGATCATGCTTGACAACAACCAAGGTACAAGCACTCATAGATTTTAGTGATTCGTATGATGTGCCAATCAACCTAGAGCCTTTATGGTACTTATATGTAGGTGGCTCTTCAAGTGAGCAACGCATGGTACATACACTATGTTAAAAAGTTCACCTATGGTTACTATAACTCAATCGTTAATTTAATTTTAGAGCAACAAAAAAGTAGTCCAAATATGAAGCTTTACTCACTAGGATAAGATTCCCTCAAGGACTCGACACTCAATACATTATTACCCACTGAGACTCGCATCTTATGGCAAGACAAGTTTAATGGATATTATAAGATCATAGATCAATCACTTCAAAAGTATTTATTTAAAGTAAAAGAAAAATAATTAGAAAATTGGAATCTTTAAATTTGAACAAGTACCTAGAGAGCATAACCAACTCATCGAATTATTGTCTAGAGCAAGTGGACTTGTGGAGCAACCAACTCTTCAACTTCAATCCCAACCAAGCATGAGGAAGACAAGTTCATGCGATAAATTATGAAG